>RXID01016894.1:0-53992 GCA_005019695.1 Trichopus zeylanicus subsp. travancoricus
AAATTCAAAAACTTAAGGACCAACAACCTTGCTTGAGAATAAATATAAAATATAAAATCATTTAAATTATCAAAATTAATTATAGAAAATCGGTAAAATTACGGCAATGGTCACGAGAAAAAACCTTAAAAGTCATAAAATAAACATATCATTGGGAATCTCAATAAAATCCCCTTCCTTAATTTCACGAAAGTATAAAAATATCGACAAAAACTACAAAACGAACATTAAATAATTCTGTTTTCTTAAAATTTGCATTTCATTTCTAAGAAGGGATATATATTGCGGATAATGAATGATTTTGGCATTGTATTGTAATTTTTCGTTTCCAGAGAAATCTATTGCGAACTTATTTTTTTTCAGGCATTTTCCTCTTTCAATGATGTTTCTATGCGAAAATTACGCCCTTTAAGGTCTAAAATATGAAAATTTTATTTTCAAAGAGCCAGATATTTGAAAATCAGAGGTTTTGTAATCCAACTCTTCGATTTATTTTTTAGATTATCAGCGTTAATATGTTTTTTAAAAATTACTTACGTCGTTCCAATTTTTTACCTACCATCCAAATTTGAATTTTTTTTAAGAGATATACGGAAGTAAATTAGAATTTTGAAAATGGGGCAAAAATGATTAGAAAATTTTAAACAGTATAGACAAAACCCTTACGGACCCCCTAAAGTCATAGATAGAAAAATACGAAAAAAATGATGAAAGCTAAAAAAATAATACCAAATTCATTAAATTTGAAAAATTGCGACAAATCGGTGAATTGAAAGTACAAAACATCACAAAAAAATCGAAAAAACCAGAAAATCATTGAAATCTCAAAAAACCCATTAAACTTCATGAAAGTATAACAAAATCCCAGAAACTATAAAACGATCATGAGAATTATATTTTCAATATGCATTTCATTCTCCTATGGGGTATATATGCGATAATTAAGATTTTGAAGTTGAATCCTCAATATCATTTTCCAAGAGGTATATCTGCTAAAAATATTTTTTTAGGCAATTTCTTTTCTTTCAATGAGGTTTTTCTGCACAAATTAAGTCCTGTAAGTTTAAATATGAAATTTCATATTTTCTAGAGCCATATATGCGAATATCGGGGTTTTTTTAATCGAATTTGCGATTTAATTTTTTACGATATGAGGTTAAAAATATTGTTAGAATACTTTACTTCTTTCAACTTTTTACATTACGAGGTTCAATGTGTATTTTCATTTTTAAATTGAATTCTCCAAGAAACCTTGAATTTTTTTACGATGTATACGCAAGTAAATTAAAATTTTTGAATGAGGGAAAAAATCAAGAAAGAACTTCCATGTATAGAAAACCAGAAAATTTCCAATGAAATGCAAAGAAATATAAAAAAGCAACCTTTGAAAATTCAAAAACTTAAGAAAAACCCTTGAGAATTAAAAAAAATATAAAATTCATTAAATTATAAATAATTATAGAAAATCGGTAAAAGTACGCAATGTCACAAGGAAAACTCTAAAAGTCCATAAAATCATTGGAATCTCAAAAAATCCCCTTAAATTTCACGAAAGTATAAAAAATCCGACAAACTACAAAAAGAACATGAAAATTCTGTTTTAAATTTGCATTTCATTCTAATAAGGGATATATATGCGATAATTAAGATTTTGAAATTTAGTCTTGTATTTTAGTTTTTGAAAGGAATATATGCGAAAATTATTTTTTTAGGCAATTTTCCTCTTTCAATGATGTTTATATGCGAAAATTAAGCCCTTTAAGGTTAAATATGAAATTTTATTTTCTCAAGAGCCAGATATTTGAAAATCAGGGTTTTGTAATCCAATCTTCAATTTTATTTTTTCAGATTATCAGGTTAAATATGTTTTTAAAATACTTTACTTCTTTCAACTTTTTTACCTTACCATCCAAATTTGAATTTTTTTTAAGAGGTATACGCAAGTAAATTAGAATTTTGAAAGGGACAAAAAATGATAGAAAATTTTTAAAAGTATAGAAAACCATAAGACCCCCTAAAGGAATAGATAGAAAATACGAAAAAACCGATGAAAGTAAAAAAAAAAAGAATACCATATTCATTAAATTTGCAAAAATTGTAGAAAATCGGTGAAAGCACAAAACATCACAAAAAAAATCGAAAAAACCACAAAATCCTTGAAATATCAAAAAACCCATTAACCTTCATGAAACTATAACAAAATCCCCGAAACTATAAAACGATCATCAGAATTATATTTTGAATATGCATTTGATTCTCTTATGGGGTATATATGCGATAATTAAGATTTTGAAGTTGAATCCTCAATATCATTTTCCAAGAGGTATATCTGCTAAAAATATTTTTTTAGGCAATTTTTTCTCTTTCAATGATCTTTTTCTGCACAAATTAAGCCCTGTAAGATTAAATATGAAATTTCATATTTTATAGAGCCATATATGTGAATATCAGGGTTTTTTTAATCGAATTTGCGATTTAATTTTTTACGATATGAGGTTAAAAATATTGTTAGAATACTTTACTTCTTCCAATTTTTTACATTACGAGGTTCAATGTGTATTTTCAATTTTAAATTGAATTCTCCAAGCAACCTTGAATTTTTTTACGAGGTATACGCACGTAAATTAAAATTTTTGAATGAGGCAAAAAATCAAGAAAGAACTTTTCATGTATAGAAAACCAGAAAATTCCCAAAGAAGTAGCAAAGAAATATAAAAAAGCAACCCTTGAAAATTCAAAAACTTAAGAAAAACCCTTGAGAATTCAAAAAAATATAAAATCATTAAATTATAAATAATTATAGAAAATCGGTAAAAGTACGCAATGTCACGAGAAAAACTCTAAAAGTCCATAAAATCATTGGAATCTCAAAAAATCCCCTTAAATTTCACGAAAGTATAAAAAATCCGACAAACTACAAAAAGAACATTAAAATTCTGTTTTAAATTTGCATTTCATTCTAATAAGGGATATATATGCGATAATTAAGATTTTGAAATTTAGTATTGTATTTTAGTTTTCCAGAGGAATATATGCGAAAATTATTTTTTTAGGCAATTTTCCTCTTTCAATGATGTTTATATGCGAAAATTAAGCCCTTTAAGGTTAAATATGAAATTTTATTTTCTCAAGAGCCAGATATTTGAAAATCAGGGTTTTGTAATCCAATCTTCGATTTCATTTTTTTAGATTATCAGGTTAAATATGTTTTTAAAATACTTTACTTCTTTCAAATTTTTTACCTTACCATCCAAATTTGAATTTTTTTTAAGAGGTATACGGAAGTAAATTAGAATTTTGAAAGGGGCAAAAAATGATAGAAAATTTTTAAAAGTATAGAAAACCATAAGACCCCCTAAAGTAATAGATAGAAAATACGAAAAAAACTGATGAAAGTAAAAAAAAAATAATACCAAATTCATTAAATTTGCAAAAATTGTCGAAAATCGGTGAAAGTACAAAACATCACAAAAAAAATCGAAAAAACCAGAAAATCATTGAAATATCAAAAAACCCATTAAACTTCATGAAAGTATAACAAAATCCCAGAAACTATAAAACGATCATCAGAATTATATTTTCAATATGCATTTCATTCTCCTATGGGGTATATATGCGATAATTAAGCTTTTGAAGTTGAATCCTCAATATCATTTTCCAAGAGGTATATCTGCTAAAAATATTTTTTTAGCCAATTTCTTTTCTTTCAATGAGGTTTTTCTGCACAAATTAAGTCCTGTAAGTTTAAATATGAAATTTCATATTTTCTAGAGCCATATATGCGAATATCGGGGTTTTTTTAATCGAATTTGCGATTTAATTTTTTACGATATGAGGTTAAAAATATTGTTAGAATACTTTACTTCTTTCAATTTTTTACATTACGATGTTCAATGTGTATTTTCATTTTTAAATTGAATTCTCCAAGAAACCTTGAATTTTTTTACGAGGTATACGCAAGTAAATTAAAATTTTTGAATGAGGCAAAAAATCAAGAAAGAACTTTCCGTGTATAGAAAACCAGAAAATTCCCAAAAAAATAGCAAAGAAATATAAAAAAGCAACCCTTGAAAATTCAAAAACTTAAGAAAAACCCTTGAGAATTAAAAAAAAAAAAAATTCATTAAATTATAAATAATTATAGAAAATCGGTAAAAGTACGCAATGTCACAAGAAAAACTCTAAAAGTCCATAAAATCATTGGAATCTCAAAAAATCCCTTTAAATTTCATGAAAGTATAAAAAATCCGACAAACTACAAAAAGAACATGAAAATTCTGTTTTAAATTTGCATTTCATTCTAATAAGGGATATATATGCGATAATTAAGATTTTGAAATTTAGTCTTGTATTTTAGTTTTTGAAAGGAATATATGCGAAAATTATTTTTTTAGGCAATTTTCCTCTTTCAATGATGTTTATATGCGAAAATTAAGCCCTTTAAGGTTAAATATGAAATTTTATTTTCTCAAGAGCCAGATATTTGAAAATCAGGGTTTTGTAATCCAATCTTCAATTTTATTTTTTCAGATTATCAGGTTAAATATGTTTTTAAAATACTTTACTTCTTTCAACTTTTTTACCTTACCATCCAAATTTGAATTTTTTTTAAGAGGTATACGCAAGTAAATTAGAATTTTGAAAGGGACAAAAAATGATAGAAAATTTTTAAAAGTATAGAAAACCATAAGACCCCCTAAAGGAATAGATAGAAAATACGAAAAAACCGATGAAAGTAAAAAAAAAAAGAATACCATATTCATTAAATTTGCAAAAATTGTAGAAAATCGGTGAAAGCACAAAACATCACAAAAAAAATCGAAAAAACCACAAAATCCTTGAAATATCAAAAAACCCATTAACCTTCATGAAACTATAACAAAATCCCCGAAACTATAAAACGATCATCAGAATTATATTTTGAATATGCATTTGATTCTCTTATGGGGTATATATGCGATAATTAAGATTTTGAAGTTGAATCCTCAATATCATTTTCCAAGAGGTATATCTGCTAAAAATATTTTTTTAGGCAATTTTTTTTCTTTCAATGAGGTTTTTCTGCACAAATTAAGCCCTGTAAGATTAAATATGAAATTTCATATTTTCTAGAGACATATATGTGAATATCAGGGTTTTTTTAATCGAATTTGCGATTTAATTTTTAACGATATGAGGTTAAAAATATTGTTAGAATACTTTACTTCTTCCAATTTTTTACATTACGAGGTTGAATGTGTATTTTCATTTTTAAATTGAATTCTCCAAGCAACCTTGAATTTTTTTACGAGGTATACGCACGTAAATTAAAATTTTTGAATGAGGCAAAAAATCAAGAAAGAACTTTTCATGTATAGAAAACCAGAAAATTCCCAAAGAAGTAGCAAAGAAATATAAAAAAGCAACCCTTGAAAATTCAAAAACTTAAGAAAAACCCTTGAGAATTCAAAAAAATATAAAATCATTAAATTATAAATAATTATAGAAAATCGGTAAAAGTACGCAATGTCACGAGAAAAACTCTAAAAGTCCATAAAATCATTGGAATCTCAAAAAATCCCCTTAAATTTCACGAAAGTATAAAAAATCCGACAAACTACAAAAAGAACATTAAAATTCTGTTTTAAATTTGCATTTCATTCTAATAAGGGATATATATGCGATAATTAAGATTTTGAAATTTAGTATTGTATTTTAGTTTTCCAGAGGAATATATGCGAAAATTATTTTTTTAGGCAATTTTCCTCTTTCAATGATGTTTATATGCGAAAATTAAGCCCTTTAAGGTTAAATATGAAATTTTATTTTCTCAAGAGCCAGATATTTGAAAATCAGGGTTTTGTAATCCAATCTTCGATTTCATTTTTTTAGATTATCAGGTTAAATATGTTTTTAAAATACTTTACTTCTTTCAAATTTTTTACCTTACCATCCAAATTTGAATTTTTTTTAAGAGGTATACGGAAGTAAATTAGAATTTTGAAAGGGGCAAAAAATGATAGAAAATTTTTAAAAGTATAGAAAACCATAAGACCCCCTAAAGTAATAGATAGAAAATACGAAAAAAACTGATGAAAGTAAAAAAAAAATAATACCAAATTCATTAAATTTGCAAAAATTGTCGAAAATCGGTGAAAGTACAAAACATCACAAAAAAAATCGAAAAAACCAGAAAATCATTGAAATATCAAAAAACCCATTAAACTTCATGAAAGTATAACAAAATCCCAGAAACTATAAAACGATCATCAGAATTATATTTTCAATATGCATTTCATTCTCCTATGGGGTATATATGCGATAATTAAGCTTTTGAAGTTGAATCCTCAATATCATTTTCCAAGAGGTATATCTGCTAAAAATATTTTTTTAGCCAATTTCTTTTCTTTCAATGAGGTTTTTCTGCACAAATTAAGTCCTGTAAGTTTAAATATGAAATTTCATATTTTCTAGAGCCATATATGCGAATATCGGGGTTTTTTTAATCGAATTTGCGATTTAATTTTTTACGATATGAGGTTAAAAATATTGTTAGAATACTTTACTTCTTTCAATTTTTTACATTACGATGTTCAATGTGTATTTTCATTTTTAAATTGAATTCTCCAAGAAACCTTGAATTTTTTTACGAGGTATACGCAAGTAAATTAAAATTTTTGAATGAGGCAAAAAATCAAGAAAGAACTTTCCGTGTATAGAAAACCAGAAAATTCCCAAAAAAATAGCAAAGAAATATAAAAAAGCAACCCTTGAAAATTCAAAAACTTAAGAAAAACCCTTGAGAATTAAAAAAAAAAAAAATTCATTAAATTATAAATAATTATAGAAAATCGGTAAAAGTACGCAATGTCACAAGAAAAACTCTAAAAGTCCATAAAATCATTGGAATCTCAAAAAATCCCTTTAAATTTCATGAAAGTATAAAAAATCCGACAAACTACAAAAAGAACATGAAAATTCTGTTTTCTGTTTTAAATTTGCATTTCATTCTAATAAGGGATATATATGCGATAATTAAGATTTTGAAATTTAGTCTTGTATTTTAGTTTTCGAGAGGAATATATGCGAAAATTATTTTTTTAGGCAATTTTCCTCTTTCAATGATGTTTATATGCGAAAATTAAGGCCTTTAAGGTTAAATATGAAATTTTATTTTCTCAAGAGCCAGATATTTGAAAATCAGGGTTTTGTAATCCAATCTTCGATTTTATTTTTTCAGAATATCAGGTTAAATATGTTTTTCAAATACTTTACTTCTTTCAAATTTTTTACCTTACCATCCAAATTTGAATTTTTTTTAAGGGGTATACGCAAGTAAATTAGAATTTTGAAAGGGACAAAAAATGATAGAAAATTTTTAAAAGTATAGAAAACCATAAGACCCCCTAACGGAATAGAAAGAAAATACGAAAAAAACCGATGAAAGTAAATAAAAAATAATACCAAATTCATTAAATTTGCAAAAATTGTAGAAAATCGGTGAAAGTACAAAAGATCACAAAAAAAATCGAAAAAACCAGAAAATCATTGAACTATCAAAAAACCCATTAACCTTCATGAAAGTATAACAAAATCCCAGAAACTATAAAACGATCATCAGAATTATATTTTGAATATGCATTTGATTCTCTTATGGGGTATATATGCGATAATTAAGATTTTGAACTTGAATCCTCAATATCATTTTCCAAGAGGTATATCTGCTAAAAATATTTTTTTAGGCAATTTTTTTTCTTTCAATGAGGTTTTTCTGCACAAATTAAGCCCTGTAAGATTAAATATGAAATTTCATATTTTCTAGAGCCATATATGTGAATATCAGGGTTTTTTTAATCGAATTTGTGATTTAATTTTGTACGATATGAGGTTAAAAATATTGTTAGAATACTTTACTTCTTTCAATTTTTTACATTACGAGGTTCAATGTGTATTTTCATTTTTAAATTGAATTCTCCAAGCAACTTTCAATTTTTTTACGAGGTATACGCAAGTAAATTAAAATTTTTGAATGAGACAAAAAATCAAGAAAGAAGTTTCCATGTATAGAAAACCAGAAAATTCCCAAAGAAGTAGCAAAGAAATATAAAAAAGCAACCCTTGAAAATTCAAAAACTTAAGAAAAACCCTTGAGAATTAAAAAAAATATAAAATTCATTAAATTATAAATAATTATAGAAAATCGGTAAAAGTACGCAATGTCAGGAGAAAAACTCTAAAAGTCCATAAAATCATTGGAATCTCAAAAAATCCCCTTAAATTTCACGAAAGTATAAAAAATCCGACAAACTACAAAAAGAACATGAAAATTCTGTTTTAAATTTGCATTTCATTCTAATAAGGGATATATATGCGATAATTAAGATTTTGAAATTTAGTCTTGTATTTTAGTTTTCGAGAGGAATATATGCGAAAATTTGATCTGAAATCAGGTTTTCATCAAGTGGCTATGCATCCTGCCTCCGTGGAATGGACGGCATTCTGGGTACCAGAAGGCCTCTATGAATGGCTCGTAATGCCATTTGGCCTGAAAAATGCACCCGCCGTATTCCAACGGAAGATGGACAGTTGCTTCAAGGGGACAGAAGACTTTATTGCAGTATACATTGATGACATTCTGGTCTTCTCCTCCTCTGAAGCGGAGCATGAACGACATCTGAGGGTCATGCTCCAGATCTGCCAAACCAATGGGCTAATCCTGAGCCCAACAAAGATGAAGATAGCAGTCTCGGAAGTAGAATTCTTGGGGGCAGTACTCGGCAATCAGCGAATCAAGCTGCAGCCCCACATTATCAAGAAGATTGCAAACTTCCAGGAACAGGAACTGACCACCATGAAAGGCCTCCGAGCCTGGCTCGGGATCTTGAATTACGCCCGAAGCTATATCCCTAATCTAGGGACTCTACTCGGGCCACTCTATGCAAAGACAAGTCCTACGGGAGAAAGGCGCTGGAACTCCCAAGATTGGGACTTAGTCGCAAAAATCAAGGCCTTGGTGCAAAAGCTGCCGGATCTCGAATTACCTCCAGAAGCCAGCTACATGATCCTTGAGACCGACGGCTGTATGACGGGATGGGGTGGAATTTGTAAATGGAAGCCCCAAAAGTATGACCCCAAGTCCATGGAGAAGGTATGTGCCTACGCTAGCGGCAGGTTCCATCCAATCAAATCCACCATTGATGCGGAACTCTATGCCGTCATGAATACGCTGGAAGCACTAAAGATTTACTACCTGGATAAGGCTGACTTGACTATTCGAACAGACTGTCAAGCAATCATAAGCTTCTTCAACAAGTCAGCTAACAACAAGCCTTCCCGCGTACGCTGGCTCGCCTTCACCGACTACATTACTGGCACGGGACTCGCCATCCAATTTGAACACATCAGCGGAGAGGATAACCAGCTGGCGGATACTCTCTCCCGCTTAATTACTTCACTTGTTATTTCAGGATGGCCTGCACCCGAAACTCTGGAAGGACTCAGCCTCGTAGCAACCCGGTTACAGGAGGCACACCAGACACCCTCTCAGAAGGCAAAGGAGGAGCACTTGGCGGAAGCCCAAGCCTTGTGCTACAATATGAATCACAACTGCAGCTCCTACAGAGCCTTCCAATGTCCCTCGATACCTACGACGCCATCAGGCGGCGGCTTCAACAGCTGGAACGACAAAGTGCCCAGGAAGCACTTACGGCTGTTCGACAGTTCCGGGACCTCCATGCCCTGAAGCTATCCGAAGCCACAAAGCGCGCAGGACGCAAGACCACGGGCAACTTCTGGGCCCAGTGGCATCCTGTTGTAACCCAGATTGATGTCCAGCTTGAAACAGCAGTCAAACTCACAACTGACGCAGCCCAACGACTGCCTGCCTTCATGTTCTGAGCACAGCAGAAAGCCTGCGCAAGAAGAAAGCGGTAGCATTCGGCCCAACAATCCAGCCCAAAGGGTCCAAAGTTGCTTGGACCAGACAGTCCAAAGAATAACCAGCCCGGCCCAGTCCAAAGGAAATCGTATCCTGATGGTGTAAAGTAAAGTTACTTTTATAAAGTAGCTTTTAGAAAAGCCACTTTATAAAAGAGACTTTTGTAAAGTAACTTTAGACTTTTGTAAAGTAGCTTTAGGAAAGCTGCTTTTGAAAAGCAGCTTTAGCTTTTATAAAGTAGCTTTAGGAAAGCTACTTTTGTAAAGGCAGATGCGATCTTATCGCATCTGCTAGGTGTAAGGCTTCCCTATAAAATGGGAAGCATATCATAGAACTGAATATCGAAGAATAGACGAATAGAAGAATCACCGAAGAATTCTCTCTTCTGGGTTTTGAGTTCATCCTCTCTTCTGGGTTTTGAGTTCATCCTTTCTTCTAACTTCACACTTCCGCAACCCTTCCACCACCTATTAGAGCTTAGTTGCTCGTTCACCAATCTGGTATCAGAGCTTAGTTGCTCTCTTTCACAATCTGGTATCAGAGCTTAGTTGCTCTTCCACAATCTGGTATCAGAGCTTAGTTGAAGGTCAAGCTGCTCGAACATGGCGACGCGCTTGACATTCTGTCGCTCATTGGGGCATTCTCCGCAGAGAAAGCATCTACACCTCCTGTTGCGGATGAGGTGCTTCTTCTTCTCGATGCGGGCATGCGAAGGATGTGGCTTCCCTTTGTAGGTTGTCGACCGCCGAACGCCAATCTTTCGTTGGGGTCGCTGGTAATACCCCGGGATTGGAATGTCGTGACAGAACGACAAATCCTTGAGGGCCCGGGTAAAGGCTGCCTCCTTGCATGCTTCTTCCAGGTACTTGTAAGCAAATAGGACTCGAGGATAAACTCCGATGGTGTTACCTGGGTGTTTGGCTTCAAATGCTGCTTTGATTTTCTTGCCAATAGAGCCAGGCATCTTTGACCAGAGTTTCTCTGAGAGCTCCGGGCCAGTGAATAACCGGCCAGTCCGAGATGCTACCTGCATATATTCATTAAGGAAAGGAACGATATCCCGCAAATTCTGGCAGGATAACCGTTCCAGATCCCTGTAGGCTTCTTCTTGCATTGTTGTTGAGCCTTGGTAGGGATCTTCCAGGGCGAATATGGTCCGAATCTGTGAGAGGATGTTCTGCGTACCGTCAGCACCATCTGCATGATCCAACAGGTGCTGGTATTCCATGGGGTAGGCCATCCTCCACTGGATCCAGGCGAGCTTTTCAGACTCCCCAAGCAAGTTCTCAATAAATTCAGTCTTTGTCCGGGAATCTGTGAAACCCTGTAGAGCCACTGAATTTTTGGTGATGGACTCCCAACGCATGAAGACGTCGCTGAATTGCCCAATCTGGGGGGGCATAACAAAGATAGCCCCTGATTGCTGCTGGGCAGAAGGGAGGTTCCACCATTCTGAGGTATTCCTGGCTTTGAACCTCAGATTCTTGGGTTGGTAGTCGCCAAAGATTGGTCCTTGGCTTGGACCAGGCTCAGTAGGTCTCGCCGCTGGGGGGTAGTTAACAGGGCCCATGGTTGATTCCACTGGGGGCCTGTATTCGGAGACAATGGAAGAGGAGCAAAGCCGCTCCGTTGGCTTTGCTTGCTGAGGTGGTGCCGGTGGTGCCCGCTGGGGATACTCCATACCCCAGTCTTCTTCTTCTAAAGTGGCAACGAGTTCTGTTTCTCCATCTGTATTTCCCAAACAAGTATAATATTGCAAATACTCACAATACTCATCTGGGTCATGTTCAGCATCAGAGTTGCCTTCTTGGTTGGTCAGACGCCACGTGGCTAGAAGGTGGGTGTTGTCACCAGTCCCTTCCTGCAGAGGTTCCATGGACCGGAGTACAGAGGCCCCTGGGCGTGTATCTCCTGCATGGGTTCCGCAAGTTGGACGCTGGCTCTCCCGTCCTTTGGGTCGCCACGTAAGATGCCCGTTCGCTGGCTGTTGTTGGGCAAAGCGGCGTCGCCACTTCTTAGCTGGCATCACCTTTCGAGGAGCCGGATGCTGAGGCTGCTTGCATCCTGTTATGGCAGGCTGCTGTCCTGGTAGGTCATCTTCCAGATCGTCCCATCCTGTTGGTGTGGTAGGAAAGGGCGTGAAGAAGGACGGAGGAGCAGAATACTTGACATAATAGTCATATTTTCCGCTTGGTTCGCCCAAGGTGTCCCAAACTTCCTCCGTCGTCTCATCTGGAGCCTCTTCTTGAGTGAGGATGGCAACAATCTCATCCTCAGTGGTGTCAGGAATAGAGGCATGATGGTTGAAGCTGAGTGAGATCCTTCCATCTAGGAGTGTCGTACTGGACACTTCGGTGGGTGTCAGGATAGGCAGGATTTGAGGGGGCTTCAGGAGCCAGTCTATAGCCGCGCGTTTTCGCATGGATTGGCGCAATTTCTCCTGCGGGTCCAGTTGCTGCTCTAAGACGTGTTGAGGGGCAGGTTGCCCCGTCAAGCGACGGACGATCCGCCGTGTTGCTTGTTGTGCAGTGTAGAGTCGTCGCTGATTTCGCCTATACCCCCGAATTTGGTCTTCGACCAGGGGCTGGGGCGCTTGTTCCAACACGACTACTGCTGTCATTTAGCTTTGCTTGTTCCTCCTGCAAAATTAGCAAGGGGTCTTTAAAAATAAGGAGTCTCCCGCGTGGTTCGGGAGGCCTGGTTTTAGGATGGAGGGACAGATTCTCTAGTTTTGTGAGTAGAGTTTCTGGGAGAATTGGACTGTCACTCTTTGTTTTCTGCTTTCTGAGGAGCTGGATATCGGCTTGGATATCCCGTAGGGCTTCAGCAATTTGAACTAGAAGCTGGATTTGGGTATTATTTTGCTTTAGAAGGGCTATATTTTGAGCTGAAACACTCGTATAATCACTGGGTTTGATGAATCCGACTGCTGGGTGTTCTATGGGTTCAACGGCTTGTAAGGCTTCTTGGTATGAGGAGGTTATTTTGGCTGGAAGGAACGTGTTCATTCACCGGGAGGTGTATAACAAGTGATGAAGGTCTAGGTACTCTGGGTTCAGGGTGTGAGGTATATATCCTACCTTATCGAACAAGAGACGAGCACTCCGAGAACTTCAGACGCTCACCCTAGTATCTGTCATGCTCATCCGACTGGCAGCTACTGCCTCTTGCAGATTTACGCGCACTGCGGCCTTTTGCAATTCAGACACCGTGATCGGCGTAAGAAATTCCTGCGTCTCCTTCTCACCAAGGCCACGAATACCTACTTCTCTCCCAATATCGACCTTGCGGTGGACTTATTAGGTCCAGCCTCTGTGCCACCCGAGGGGTCAATCCAGGATTTTTCGGCATGCTATGGTCTGGTTATCAACGGCCATAAGGTCAGAAACCATCACACACATCCCCGATGAGTACCTAGAAAGGGGGTTCTACTCAGCCATGGAAGGTGTTACGCCAGGTAAGGAACTAGGCTCTGATACCAGATTGTGGAAGAGCAACTAAGCTCTGATACCAGATTGTGGAAGAGCAACTAAGCTCTGATACCAGATTGTGAAAGAGAGCAACTAAGCTCTGATACCAGATTGGTGAACGAGCAACTAAGCTCTAATAGGTGGTGGAAGGGTTGCGGAAGTGTGAAGTTAGAAGAAAGGATGAACTCAAAACAAAACCCAGAAGAGAGAATTCTTCGGTGATTCTTCGATTCGTCTATTCTTCTATTTCCAGTTCTATGATATGCTTCCCATTTTATAGGGAAGCCTTACACCTAGCAGATGCGATAAGATCGCATCTGCCTTTACAAAAGTAGCTTTCCTAAAGCTACTTTATAAAAGCTAAAGCTGCTTTTCAAAAGCAGCTTTCCTAAAGCTACTTTACAAAAGTCTAAAGTTACTTTACAAAAGTCTCTTTTATAAAGTAGCTTTTCTAAAAGCTACTTTATAAAAGTAACTTTACTTTACACCATCAGGATACGATTTCCTTTGGACTGGGCCGGGCTGGTTATTCTTTGGACTGTCTGGTCCAAGCAACTTTGGACCCTTTGGGCTGGATTGTTGGGCCGAATGCTACCGCTTTCTTCTTGCGCAGGCTTTCTGCTGTGCTCAGAACAGGAAGGCAGGCAGTCGTTGGGCTGCGTCAGTTGTGAGTTTGACTGCTGTTTCAAGCTGGACATCAATCTGGGTTACAACAGGATGCCACTGGGCCCAGAAGTTGCCCGTGGTCTTGCGTCCTGCACGCTTTGTGGCTTCGGATAGCTTCAGGGCATGGAGGTCCCGGAACTGTCGAACAGCCGTAAGTGCTTCCTGGGCATTTTGTCATTCCAGCTGTTGAAGCCGCCGCCTGATGGCGTCGTAGGTATCAAGGGACATTGGAAGGCTCTGTAGGAGCTGCAGTTGTGATTCATATTGTAGCACAAGGCTTGGGCTTCCGCCAAGTGTTCCTCCTTTGCCTTCTGAGAGGGTGTCTGGTGTGCCTCCTGTAACCGGGTTGCTACGAGGCTGAGTCCTTCCAGAGTTCTGGGTGCAGGCCATCCAGTGAAGGCGAGCCAACGTACGCGGGAAGGCTTATTGTTGGCCGACTTGTTGGTGAGACCATTCAGGCGCTTATAGTTGAAGTCCATCTTCTCCTTGCCTTTGATCTCCTGGTTCGTTCGGGGATCAACTGTTGTACCGGAATTCACAATGATTACAGTGGTGCGGTGTCGGCTTCTGCTGGGGCGAATAAGGCCAAGATGTAGTAGTGCTTTCACATACGTAGCCTTGGCTTGTGGTGTAATGTGCCTTAAGGGCCGGTCTTCCATAGTGAAATCCGAGTTTTTGATGTCCAGGTGGTAGAGCACCTGGTTCTTGGACCAATATCTCAGTGGGTCTTCACCAATGTACCCTTGGCATCGGAGTCCTTCAAGCAGGGAGCCAACGCTGCTGGTGAAGCTCCGTGATGGCTGTTGGTCCGTTGCATACTGCACTAGCTCTTGCATCTGAATGTACTCATCCTCATCTAGGTCCAGCTCTTCAATAGCTGCTGCAGTCGGTACAGATGGGAGAGTATGAATTGTGGTTACGTTTTTGTAGAACGTAACCGTATTTCCTTCGATGCGGACGCCGCCTTTCATGGCGCGGATGAAGTTGCAGCCAAGGATCATCTGGATATCCCCCCCCAACTTCATCGGGAAGGCATATGTGTAAGGGATCCGAAAGCCGTTTTCCCCAATCATCATGCGGCCGAATTTAAGCTTTTTATTGGCCGAAGTGCGGGAGTTGATGCCACTGAAATGCACGAGGAAGGGGTTGTCCTCCAGGGCATTGGCAGGAGCCGTTCCTTGGGCTATGGTCAACTAAGCTCTGATACCAGAATGGGGGAGAGCAACTAAGCTCTGATACCAGATTGTGAAAGAGCAACTAAGCTCTGATACCAGATTGTGCGGAGAGATCGTGGAGGTTGAGCTAAAAAGCTCTGATACCAGATTGTGAAGAGAGCAACTAAGCTCTGATAATTGTGGAAGAGTTTGCGGAAGTGTGAAGTTGGAAGAAAGGATGAACTCAAAACCCAGAAGAGAGAATTCTTCGGTGATTCTTCTATTCGTCTATTCTTCTATATTCAGTTCTATGATATGCTTCCCATTTTATAGGGAAGCCTTACACCTAGCAGATGTGATAAGATCATCTGCCTTTACAAAAGCAGCTTTCCTAAAGCTACTTTATAAAAGCTAAAGCTGCTTTTCAAAAGCAGCTTTCCTAAAGCTACTTTACAAAAGTCTAAAGTTACTTTACAAAAGTCTCTTTTATAAAGTGGCTTGTCTAAAAGCTACTTTATAAAAGTAACTTTACTTTACACCATCAGGACACGATTTCCTCTGGACTGGGCTGGGCTGGTTATTCTTTGGACTGTTTGGTCCAAGCAACTTTGGACCTTTTGGGCTGGATTGTTGGGCCGAATGCTACCACTTTCTTCTTGCGTAAGCTTTCTGCTGTGCTCAGAACATGAAGGCAGGCAGTCGTTGGGCTGCGTCAGTTGTGAGTTTGACTGCTGTTTCAAGCTGGACATCAATCTGGGTTACAACAGGGTGCCACTGGGCCCAGAAGTTGCCCGTGGTCTTGCGTCCTGCGCGCTTTGTGGCTTCGGATAGCTTCAGGGCGTGGAGGTCCCGGAACTGTCGAACAGCTTTAAGTGCTTCCTGGGAACTTTGTCGTTCCAGCTGTTGAAGCCGCCGCCTGATGGCGTCGTTGGTATCGAGGGACATGGGAAGGCTCTGTAGGAGCTGTATCTGTGATTCATATTGTAGCACAAGTCTTGGGCTCCCGCCAAGTGCTCCTCCTTTGCCTTCTGAGAGGGTGTCTGGTGTGCCTCCTGTAACCGGGTTGCTACGAGGCTGAGTCCTTCCAGAGTTTCGGGTGCAGGCCAGCCTGAAATAACAAGTGAAGTAATTAAGCGGGAGAGAGTATCCGCCAGCTGGTTATCCTCTCCGCTGATGTGTTCAAATTGGATGGCGAGTCCCGTGCCAGTAATGTAGTCGGTGAAGGCGAGCCAGCGTACGCGGGAAGGCTTGTTGTTAGCTGACTTGTTGAAGAAGCTTATGATTGCTTGACGGTCTGTTCGAATAGTCAAGTCAGCCTTATCCAGGTAGTAAATCTTTAGTGCTTCCAGCGTATTCATGACGGCATAGAGTTCCGCATCAATGGTGGATTTGATTGGATGGAACCTGCCGCTAGCGTAGGCACATACCTTCTCCATGGACTTGGTGTCATACTTTTGGGGCTTCCATTTACAAATTCCGCCCCATCCCGTCATACAGCCGTCGGTCTCAAGGATCATATAGCTGGCTTCTGGAGGTAATTCGAGATCCGGCAGCTTTTGCACCAAGGCCTTGATTTTTGCGACTAAGTCCCAATCTTGGGAGTTCCAGCGCCTTTCTCCCGTAGGACTTGTCTTTGCATAGAGTGGCCCGAGTAGAGTCCCTAGATTAGGGATATAGCTTCGGGCGTAATTCAAGATCCCGAGCCAGGCTCGGAGGCCTTTCATGGTGGTCAGTTCCTGTTCCTGGAAGTTTGCAATCTTCTTGATAATGTGGGGCTGCAGCTTGATTCGCTGATTGCCGAGTACTGCCCCCAAGAATTCTACTTCCGAGACTGCTATCTTCATCTTTGTTGGGCTCAGGATTAGCCCATTGGTTTGGCAGATCTGGAGCATGACCCTCAGATGTTGTTCATGCTCCGCTTCAGAGGAGGAGAAGACCAGAATGTCATCAATGTATACTGCAATAAAGTCTTCTGTCCCCTTGAAGCAACTGTCCATCTTCCGTTGGAATACGGCGGGTGCATTTTTCAGGCCAAATGGCATTACGAGCCATTCATAGAGGCCTTCTGGTACCCAGAATGCCGTCCATTCCACGGAGGCAGGATGCATAGCCACTTGATGAAAACCTGATTTCAGATCAAATTTTGAGTAAATGTGGCTTCTGCTTACCTTCCGTAAGATGGTGTTGATCCCAGGCAGGCTGTACTGATCCTTGTTGGTGAGATCATTTAGGCGCCGATAGTTGAAGACCATCCGCTCCTTGCCTTTGATCTCCTGGCCCGTTCGGGGATCAACTGTTGTACCGGAATTCACAATGATTGCAGTGGTGCGATGCCGGCTTCTGCTGGGGCGAATAAGGCCAAGATTTAGTAGTGCTTTCACATGCTTTGCATACGTAGCCTTGGCTTGCGGTGTAATATGCCTTAAGGGCCGGTCTTCGATAGTGAAATCCGGGTTTTTGATATCCAGGTGGCAGAGCACCTAGTTCTTGGAGCAATATTTCAGTGGGTCCTCACCAATGTATCCCTGGCGTTTGAGTTGTTCAAGCAGGGAGCCAACGCTGCTGGTGAAGCTCCGTGATGGCTGTTGGTCCATTGCATACTGCACTAGCTCTTGTATCTGAATGTACTCATCCTCATCTAGGTCCAGCTCTTCAATAGCTGCTGCAGTCGGTACAGATGGGAGAGTATGAATTGTGGTTACGTTTTTGTAGAACGTAACCGTAGTTCCTTCGATGCGGACGCCGCCTTGCATGGCGCGGATGAAGTTGCAGCCAAGGATCATCTGGATATCCTCCCCCAACTTCATCGGGAAGGCATATGTGTAAGGGATCCGAAACCCATTTTCCCCAATCATCATGCGGCCGAATTTAAGCTTTTTATTGGCCGAAGTGCGGGAGTTGATGCCACTGAAATGCACGAGGAAGGGGTTGTCCTCCAGGGCAGTGGCAGGAGCCGTTCCTTGGTCAATGCAGCAAGTTGTAGCCCCTGTGTCGAGGATTGCATTGACTTCAAATGGCACTATACGGGGAATATCGAACTTCACCTTAATGTTGTAGAGCATATTCTTCGTCCGCCGGGGTGGTGTTGTCACCCTCATGTCAGCTGAGAGGAGCCGTTGAGTAGTGTCGACGAGAAGTACGTTAAGGTCGTTGGTATCCGCTGGCTCATCCTCCTGCTGCTTTAGTGCTCCTTTTTCCCATTGGAGCTTTTGTATTTCCTTTTGCAAATCACTTCGCTCGAGCACCATGCGGTCAAGCTCCATGGTGGTATTTTCGAGCTCTTTGTGCTTCAGCCTCCAGTTTTCAGACTCACGTTGCCAGTGATGGCTTTCCTCTTGGGCAAGAAGAAGGCGTTGTTGAAGGGCCTCCTTATCCTCTTAGGCAAGAAGAAGGCATTGTTGAAGGGCCTCCTTCTCTTCACGGGCGAGAGTGAGCTGTTGTTGCAGCTGCCGCTTTTCCCTTTCACAAGTAGAAATGTAATTTTGTTGTTCAAGTAGTAAGTCATTAGGCTCATACCTTGGAAGGGATGTCTGGGCCACTGGAACTCTTTTGCTGAAGTAGTACCAGCTGCATCTGCCACATACTGTCAGCTTACAGCTTGGGCAGTGCATACGGTAGCACTTTTGGGAGGGCGCCTAGCAGCAAGAGCATCTTTCGTAAGCGTCAGGCACATCTTGATGTAATTCCCAAGTGTGGCTACACTCGTATTGTTGTTGTGAAACTTTGACCATGGCGCGGTAGCCTCCTGTCGGGCCAATCCACCAGGTCCTGTCTTCTTCCCGAAACATGAAAATCTTTTCTTCCTGCACGACTGCCGTGTCCTCCTCCCCTTCAGAAATGCTATAGATGGCATCGCTAGGGTCATCGCCTTCTTGAACGGACACAATTTCGCAATCGGCAGGAAGGTCAAGCTGCTCGAACATGGCGACGCGCTTGACATTCTGTCGCTCATTGGGGCATTCTCGGGCAAAATGCCCCTCTTCTCCGCAGAGAAAGCATCTACACCTCCTATTGCGGATGAGGTGCTTCTTCTTCTCGATGCAGGCATGCGAAGGATGTGGCTTCCCGTTGTAGGTTGTCGACCGCCGAACGCCAACCTTTCGTTGGGGTCGCTGATAATACCCCGGGATTGGAATGTCATGACAGAACGACAAATCCTTGAGTGCCCGGGTAAAGGCTGCCTCCTTGCATGCTTCTTCTAGGTACTTGTAAGTAAATAGGACTCGAGGATAAACTCCGATGGTATTACCTGGGTGTTTGGCTTCAAATGCTGCTTTGATTTTCTTGCCAATAGAGCCAGGCATCTTTGACCAGAGTTTCTCTGAGAGCTTCGGGCCAGTGAATAACCGGCCAGTCCGAGATGCTACCTGCATATAGTCATTAAGGAAAGGAACGATATCCCGCAAATTCTGGCAGGATAACCATTCCAGATCCCTGTAGGCTTCTTCTTGCATTATTGTTGAGCCTTGGTAGGGATCTTCCAGGGCGAATATGGTCCGAATCTGTGAGAGGATGTTCTGCGTACCGTCAGAACCATCTGCATGATCCAACAGGTGCTGATATTCCATGGGGTAGGCCATCCTCCAATAGATCCAGGCGAGCTTTTCAGACTCCCCAAGCAAGTTTTCAATAAATTCAGTCATTGTCCGGGAATCTGTGAAACCCTGTAGAGCCACTAAATTTTTGGTGATGGACTCCCAACGCATGAAGACGTCGCTGAATTGCCCAATCTGGGGGGGCATAACAAAGATAGCCCCTGATTGCTGCTGGGCTTAAGGGAGGTTCCACCATTCTGAGGTATTCCTGGCTTTGAACCTCAGATTCTTGGGTTGGTAGTCGCCGAAGATTGGTCCTTGGCTTGGACCAGGCTCAGTCGGTCTCGCCGCTGGGGGGTAGTTAACAGGGCCCATGGTTGATTCCACTGGGGGCCTGTATTCGGAGACTATGGAAGAGGAGCAAAGCCTCTCCGTTGGCTTCGCTTGCTTTGGTGGTGCCGGTGGTGCCCGCTGGGGATACTCCATACCCCAGTCTTCTTCTTCTAAAGTGGCAACGAGTTCTGTGTCTCCATCTGTATTTCCCAAACAAGTATAATATTGTAAATACTCACAATACTCGTCTGGGTCATGTTCAGCGTCAGAGTTGCCTTCTTGGTTGGTCAGACGCCACGTGGCCAGAAGGTGGGTGTTGTCACCAGTTCCTTCCTGCGGAGGTTCCATGGACCGGAGTACAGAGGCCCCTGGGCGTGTATCTCCTGCATGGGTTCCGCAAGTTGGACTCTGGCTCTCCCGTCCTTTGGGTCGCCACGTAAGATGCCCGTTCGCTATTGGGAGAGAAGTAGGTATTGGGTTCCGCAAGGTCGATATTGGGTTCCGCAAGTAGGCCACGAATACCTACTTCTCTCCCAATATCGACCTTGCGGAACCAATACCTACTTCTCTCCCAATAGCGAACGGGCATCTTACGTGGCGACCCAAAGGACGGGAGAGCCAGAGTCCAACTTGCGGAACCCATGCAGGAGATACACGCCCAGGGGCCTCTGTACTCCGGTCCATGGAACCTCTGCAGGAAGGGATTGGTGACAACACCCACCTTCTAGCCACGTGGCGTCTGACCAACCAAGAAGGCAACTCTGATGCTGAACATGACCCAGATGAGTATTGTGAGTATTTGCAATATTATACTTGTTTGGGAAATACAGATGGAGAAACAAAACTCGTTGCCACTTTAGAAGAAGAAGACTGGGGTATGGAGTATCCCCAGCGGGCACCACCGGCACCACTACAGCAAGCAAAGCCAACGGAGCGGCTTTGCTCCTCTTCCGTAGTCTCCGAATACAGGCCCCCAGTGGAATCAACCATGGGCCCTGTTAACTACCCCCCAGCGGCGAGACCTACTGAGCCTGGTCCAAGCCAAGGACCAATCTTCAGCAACTACCAACCCAAGAATCTGAGGTTCAAAGCCAGGAATACCTCAGAATGGTGGAACCTCCCTTCTGCCCAGCAGCAATCAGGGGCTATCTTTGTTATGCCCCCCCAGATTGGGCAATTCAGCGACGTCTTCATGCGTTGGGAGTCCATCACCAAAAATTCAGTGGCTCTACAGGGTTTCACAGATTCCCGGACAAAGACTAAATTTATTGAAAACTTGCTTGGGGAGTCTGAAAAGCTCGCCTGGATCCAGTGGAGGATGGCCTACCCCATGGAATACCAGCACCTGTTGGATCATGCAGATGGTGCTGCCGTTGCGCAGCACATCCTCTCTCAGATCCGGACCATCTTCGCCCTGGAGGATCCCTATCAAGGCTCGACAACTATGCAAGAGGAAGCCTACAGGGCTCTGGAGCAGTTATCTTGCCAAAATTTGCGAGATATCATTCCTTTTCTTAATGAATACATGCAGGCAGCATCTCGGACTGGCCGGTTATTCACTGGCCCAGAGCTCTCAGAAAAACTCTGGTCAAAAATGCCTCGTTCTATTGGCAAGAAGATCAAAGTAGCTTTTGAAGCCAAACATCCAGGTAATACCATCGGAGTTTATCCTCGAGTCTTGTTTACCTACAAGTACCTGGAAGAAGCATGCAAAGAGGCAGCCTTCACCCGAGCCCTCAAGGATTTGTCGTTCTGCCACGACATTCCAATCCCTGGGTACTATCAGCGACCCCGATGGAAATTTGGTGTTCGGTGGTCGACAACCTACAAAGGGAAGCCCCATCCTTCGCATGCTCGCATCGAAAAGAAGAAGCACCTCATCCGCAACAGGAGGTGTAGATGCTTTCTCTGCGGAGAAGAAGGGCATTTTGCCCGAGAATGCCCCAATGAGCGACAGAATGTCAAGCGCGTCGCCATGTTCGAGCAGCTTGACCTTCCTGCCGATTGCGAAATTGTGTCCGTTCAAGAAGGCGATGACCCTAGCGATGCCATCTATAGCATTTCTGTAGGGGAGGAGGACACGGCAATCTTGCAGGAAGAAAAGATTTTCATGTTTCGGGAAGAAGACAGGACCTGGTGGATTGGCCCGACAGGAGGCTACCGCGCCATGGTCAAAGTTTCACAACAACAGCACGAGTGTAGCCACACTTGGGAATTACATCAAGATGTGCCTGACGCTTACGAAAGATGCTCTTGCTGCCAGGCGCCCTCCCAAAAGTGCTACCGTATGCACTGCCCAAGCTGTAAGCTGACGGTATGTGGCAGATGCAGCTGGTACTACTTCAGCAAAAGAGTTCCAGTGGCCCAGACATCCCTTCCAAGGTATGAGTCCAATGACTTACTACTTGAACAACAAAATTACATTTCTACTTGTGAAAGGGAAAAGCGGCAGTTGCAACAATAGCTCACTCTCGTCCGTGAAGAGAAGGAGGCCCTTCAACAACGCCTTCTTCTTGCCCAAGAGGAAAGCCATCACTGGCAATGTGAGTCTGAAAACTGGAGGCTGAAGCACAAAGAGCTCGAAAATACCACCATGGAGCTTGACCGCATGGTGCTCGAGCGAAGTGATCTGCAAAAGGAAATACAAAAGCTCCAATGGGAAAAAGGAGCACTAAAGCAGCAGGAGGATGAGCCAGCGGATACCGACGACCTTAACGTCCTTCTCGTCGACACTACTCAGCGGCTCCTCTCAGCTGAAATGAGGGTGACAACACCACCCCGGCGGACGAAGAATATGCTCTACAACATTAAGGTGAAGTTCGATATTCCTCGTATAGTGCCATTTGAAGTCAATGCAATCCTCGACACAGGGGCTACAACTTGCTGCATTGACCAAGGAACGGCTCCTGCCAATGCCCTGGAGGACAACCCCTTCCTCGTGCATTTCAGTGGCATCAACTCCCGCAATTCGGCCAATAAAAAGCTTAAATTCGGCCGCATGATGATTGGGGAAAACGGCTTTCGGATCCCTTACACATATGCCTTCCCGATGAAGTTGGGGGAGGATATCCAGATGATCCTTGGCTGCAACTTCATCCGCGCCATGCAAGGCGGCGTCCGCATCGAAGGAAATACGGTTACGTTCTACAAAAATGTAACCACAATTCATACTCTCCCATCTGTACCAACTGCAGCAGCTATTGAAGAGATGGACCTAGATGAGGATGAGTACATTCAGATACAAGAGCTAGTGCAGTATGCAACGGACCAACAGCCATCACGGAGCTTCACCAGCAGCGTTGGCTCCCTGCTTGAAGGACCCCGACGCCAAGGGTACATTGGTGAAGACCCACTGAGATATTGGTCCAAGAACCAGGTGCTCTGCCACTTGGACATCAAAAACTCGGATTTCACTATTGAAGACCGGCCCTTAAGGCACATTACACCACAAGCCAAGGCTACATATGTGAAAGCACTACTACATCTTGGCCTTATTCGCCCCAGCAGAAGCCGGCACCGCACCACTGCAATCATTGTGAATTCCGGTACAACAGTTGATCCCCGAACGGGCCAGGAGATCAAAGGCAAGGAGCGGATGGTCTTCAACTATCGGCACCTAAATGATCTCACCAACAAGGATCAGTACAGCCTGCCTGGGATCAACACCATCTTACGGAAGGTAAGCAGAAGCCACATTTACTCAAAATTTGATCTGAAATCAGGTTTTCATCAAGTGGCTATGCATCCTGCCTCCGTGGAATGGACGGCATTCTGGGTACCAGAAGGCCTCTATGAATGGCTTGTAATGCCATTTGGCCTGAAAAATGCACCCGCCGTATTCCAACGGAAGATGGACAGTTGCTTCAAGGGGACAGAAGACTTTATTGCAGTATACATTGATGACATTCTGGTCTTCTCCTCCTCTGAAGCGGAGCATGAACGACATCTGAGGGTCATGCTCCAGATCTGCCAAACCAATGGGCTAATCCTGAGGCCAACAAAGATGAAGATAGCAGTCTCGGAAGTAGAATTCTTGGGGGCAGTACTCGGCAATTAGCGAATCAAGCTGCAGCCCCACATTATCAAGAAGATTGCAAACTTCCAGGAACAGGAACTGACCACCATGAAAGGCCTCCGAGCCTGGCTCGGGATCTTGAATTACGCCCGAAGCTTTATCCCTAATCTAGGGACTCTACTCGGGCCACTCTATGCAAAGACAAGTCCTACGGGAGAAAGGCACTGGAACTCCCAAGATTGGGACTTAGTCGCAAAAATCAAGGCCTTGGTGCAAAAGCTGCCGGATCTCGAATTACCTCCAGAAGCCAGCTATATGATCCTTGAGACCGACGGCTGTATGACGGGATGGGGCGGAATTTGTAAATGGAAGCCCCAAAAGTATGCCCCCAAGTCCATGGAGAAGGTATGTGCCTACGCTAGCGGCAGGTTCCATCCAATCAAATCCACCATTGATGCGGAACTCTATGCCGTCATGAATACGCTGGAAGCACTAAAGATTTACTACCTGGATAAGGCTGACTTGACTATTCGAACAGACTGTCAAGCAATCATACGCTTCTTCAACAAGTCAGCTAACAACAAGCCTTCCCGCGTACGCTGGCTCGCCTTCACCGACTACATTACTGGCACGGGACTCGCCATCCAATTTGAACACATCAGCGGAGAGGATAACCAGCTGGCGGATACTCTCTCCCGCTAAATTACTTCACTTGTTATTTCAGGATGGCCTGCACCCGAAACTCTGGAAGGACTCAGCCTCGTAGCAACCCGGTTACAGGAGGCACACCAGACACCCTCTCAGAAGGCAAAGGAGGAACACTTGGCGGAAGCCCAAGCCTTGTGCTACAATATGAATCACAACTGCAGCTCCTACAGAGCCTTCCAATGCCCCTCGATACCTACGACGCCATCAGGCGGCGGCTTCAACAGCTGGAACGACAAAGTGCCCAGGAAGCACTTACGGCTGTTCGACAGTTCCGGGACCTCCATGCCCTGAAGCTATCCGAAGCCACAAAGCGCGCAGGACGCAAGACTACGGGCAACTTCTGGGCCCAGTGGCATCCTGTTGTAACTCAGATTGATGTCCAGCTTGAAACAGCAGTCAAACTCACAACTGACGCAGCCCAACGACTGCCTGCCTTCATGTTCTGAGCACAGCAGAAAGCTTGCACAAGAAGAAAGTGGTAGCATTCGGCCCAACAATCCAGCCCAAAAGGTCCAAAGTTGCTTGAACCAGACAGTCCAAAGAATAACCAGCCCGGCCCAGTCCAGAGGAAATCGTGTCCTGATGGTGTAAAGTAAAGTTACTTTTATAAAGTAGCTTTTAGAAAAGCCACTTTATAAAAGAGACTTTTGTAAAGTAACTTTAGACTTTTGTAAAGTAGCTTTAGGAAAGCTGCTTTTGAAAAGCAGCTTTAGCTTTTATAAAGTAGCTTTAGGAAAGCTACTTTTGTAAAGGCAGATGCGATCTTATCGCATCTGCTAGGTGTAATGCTTCCCTATAAAATGGGAAGCATATCATAGAATTGAATATAGAAGAATCACCGAAGAATTCTCTCTTCTGGGTTTTGTTTTGAGTTCATCCTTTCTTCCACCTTCACACTTCCGCAACCCTTCCACCACCTATCAGAGATATCAGAGCTTAGTTGCTCTTTCACAATATGGTATCAGAGCTTAGTTGCTCTCTTCCACAATCTCAGAGCTTAGTTGCTCTTTCACAATTTGGTATCAGAGCCTAGTTCCTTACCTGGCTTAACACCTTCCATGGCTGAGTAGAAACCCCTTTCTAGGTACTCATCGGGGATGTGTGTGATGGTTTCTGACCTTATGGCCGTTGATAACCAGACCATAGCATGCCGAAAAATCCTGGATTGACCCCTCGGGTGGCACAGAGGCTGGACCTAATAAGTCCACCGCAAGGTCGATATTGGGAGAGAAGTAGGTATTCGTGGCCTGGGTGAGAAGGAGACTCAGGAATTTCTTACGCCGATCACGGTGTCTGAATTGCAAAAGGCCGCAGTGCGCGTAAATCTGCAAGAGGCAGTAGCTGCCAGTCGGATGAGCATGACAGATACTAGGGTGAGCGTCTGAAGTTCTCGGAGGGCTCGTCTCTTGTTCGATAAGGTAGGATATATACCTCACACCCTGAACCCAGAGTACCTAGACCTTCATCAATTGTTATACACCTCCCGGTGAATGAACACGTTCCTTCCAGCCAAAATAACCTCCTCATACCAAGAAGCCCTACAAGCTGTTGAACCCATAGAACACCCAGCAGTTGGATTCATCAAACCCAGTGATTATACGAGTGTTTCAGCTCAAAATATAGCCCTTCTAAAGCAAAATAATACCCAAATCCAGCTTCTAGTTCAAATTGCTAAAGCCCTACGGGATATCCAAGCTGATATCCAGGTCCTTAGAAAGCAGAAAACAAAGAGTGACAGTCTGATTCTCCCAGAAACTCTACTCACAAAGCTAGAGAATCTGTCCCTCCATCCTAAAACCAGGCCTCCCGAACCATGCGGGAGACTCCTTATTTTTAAAGACCCCTTGCTAATTTTGTAGGAGGAACAAGCAAAGCTAAATGGCAGCAGTAGTCGTGTTGGAAAAAGTGCCCCAGCCCCTGGTCGAAGACCAAATTCGGGGGTATAGGCGAAATCAGCGACGACTCTACACTACACAACAAGCAACACGGCGGATCGTTCGTCGCTTGATGGGGCAACCTGCGGATGAGATTATTGCCATCCTCACTCAAGAAGAGGCTCTAGATGAGACGACGGAGGAAGTTTGGGACACCTTGGGCGAACCAAGCGGAAAATATGACTATTATGTCAAGTATTCTGCTCTTCCGTCCTTCTTCACGCCCTTTCCTACCACACCAACGGGATGGGACGATCTGGAAGATGACCTACCAGGACAGCAGCCTGCCATCATAACAGGATGCAAGTAGCCTCAGCATCTGGCTCCTCGAAAGGTGATGCCAGCTAAGAAGTGGCGACGCCGCTTTGCCCAACAACAGCCAGCGAACGGGCATCTTACGTGGCGACCCAAAGGACGGGAGAGCCAGCGTCCAACTTGCGGAACCCATGCAGGAGATACACGCCCAGGGGCCTCTGTACTCCGGTCCATGGACCCTCTGCAGGAAGGGACTGGTGACAACACCCACCTTCTAGCCACGTGGCGTCTGACCAACCAAGAAGGCAACTCTGATGCTGAACATGACCCAGATGAGTATTGTGAGTATTTGCAATATTATACTTGTTTGGGAAATACAGATGGAGAAGCAAAACTCGTTGCCACTTTAGAAGAAGAAGACTGGGGTATGGAGTATCCCCAGCGGGCACCACCGGTACCACCTCAGCAAGCGAAGCCAACGGAGCGGCTTTGCTCCTCTTCCATTGTCTCCGAATACAGGCCCCCAGTGGAATCAACCATGGGCCCTGTTAACTACCCCCCAGCGGTGAGACCTACTGAGCCTGGTCCAAGCCAAGGACCAATCTTCGGCGACTACCGACCCAAGAATCTGAGGTTCAAAGCCAGGAATACCTCAGAATGGTGGAACCTCCCTTCTGCCCAGCAGCAATCAGGGGCTATCTTTGTTATGCCCCCCCAGATTGGGCAATTCAGCGACGTCTTCATGCGCTGGGAGTCCATCACCAAAAATTCAGTGGCTTTACAGGGTTTCACAGATTCCCGGACGAAGACTGAATTTATTGAAAACTTGCTTGGGGAGTCTGAAAAGCTCGCCTGGATCCAGTGGAGGATGGCCTACCCCATGGAATACCAGCACCTGTTGGATCATGCAGATGGTGCTGACGGTACGCAGAACATCCTCTCACAGATTCGGACCATATTCGCCCTGGAAGATCCCTACCAAGGCTCAACAACAATGCAAGAAGAAGCCTACAGGGATCTGGAACGGTTATCCTGCCAGAATTTGCGGGATATCGTTCCTTTCCTTAATGAATATATGCAGGTAGCATCTCGGACTAGCCGGTTATTCACTGGCCCGGAGCTCTCAGAGAAACTCTGGTCAAAGATGCCTGGCTCTATTGGCAAGAAAATCAAAGCAGCATTTGAAGCCAAACACCCAGGTAATACCATCAGAGTTTATCCTCGAGTCCTATTTACTTACAAGTACCTGGAAGAAGCATGCAAGGAGGCAGCCTTTACCCGGGCCCTCAAGGATTTGTCGTTCTGTCACGACATTCCAATCCCGGGGTATTATCAGCGACCCCAACGAAAGGTTGGCGTTCGGCGGTCGACAACCTAAAAAGGGAAGCCACATCCTTCGCATGCCCGCATCGAGAAGAAGAAGCACCTCATCCGCAACAGGAGGTGTAGATGCTTTCTCTGCGGAGAAGAAGGGCATTTTGCCCGAGAATGCCCCAATGAGCGACCGAATGTCAAGCGCGTCGCCATGTTCGAGCAGCTTGACCTTCCTGCCGATTGCGAAATTGTGTCCGTTCAAGAAGGCGATGACCCTAGCGATGCCATCTATAGCATTTCTGAAGGGGAGGAGGACACGGCAATCTTGCAGGAAGAAAAGCTTTTCATGTTTCGGGAAGAAGACAGGACCTGGTGGATTGGCCCGACAGGAGGCTACCGCGCCATGGTCAAAGTTTCACAACAACAGTACGAGTGTAGCCACACTTGGGAATTACATCAAGATGTGCCTGACGCTTACGAAAGATGCTCTTTCTACCAGGCACCCTCCCAAAAGTGCTACCGTATGCACTGCCCAAGCTGTAAGCTGACAGTATGTGGCAGATGCAGCTGGTACTACTTCAGCAAAAGAGTTCCAGTGGCCCAGACATCCCTTCCAAGGTATGAGCCCAATGACTTACTGCTTAAACAACAAAATTACATTTCTACTTGTGAAAGGGAAAAGCGGCAGCTGCAACAACAGCTCACTCTCGCCCGTGAAGAGAAGGAGGCCCTTCAACAATGCCTTCTTCTTGCCCAAGAGGAAAGCCATCACTGGCAACGTGAGTCTGAAAAACGGGAAGCATATCAGAGAATTGCATATAGAAGAATTGGGATAGAAGAATCACCGAAGAATTCTCTCTTCTGGGTTTTGAGTCCATCTTTTCTTTCTTCTAACTTCACACTTCCGCAACTCTTCCACAATCTGGTATCAGAGCCTAGTTCCTTACCTGGCTTAACAGAACCCTAGTTCCTTACCTGGCTTAACACCTTCCATGGCTGAGTAGAAACCCCTTTCTAGGTACTCATCGGGGATGTGTGTGATGGTTTCTGACCTTATGGCCGTTGATAACCAGACCATAGCATGCTGAAAAATCCTGGATTGACCCCTCGGGTGGCACAGAGGCTGGACCTAATAAGTCCACCGCAAGGTCGATATTGGGAGAGAAGTAGGTATTCGTGGCCTTGGTGAGAAGGAGACTCAGGAATTTCTTACGCCGATCACGGTGTCTGAATTGCAAAAGGCCGCAGTGCGCGTAAATCTGCCAGAGGCAGTAGCTGCCAGTCGGATGAGCATGACAGATACTAGGGTGAGCGTCTGAAGTTCTCAGAGTACTCGTCTCTTGTTCGATAAGGTAGGATATATACCTCACACTCTGAACCCAGAGTACCTAGATCTTCATCAATTGTTATACACCTCCCGGTGAATGAACACGTTCCTTCCAGCCAAAACAACCTCCTCATACCAAGAAGCCTTACAAGTCGTTGAACCCATAGAACACCCAGCAGTAGGATTCGTCAAACCCAATGATTATACGAGTGTTTCAGCTCAAAATATAGCCCTTCTAAAGCAAAATAATACCCAAATCCAGCTTTTAGTCCAAATTGCCGAAGCCCTACGGGATATCCAAGCCGATATCCAGCCCCTCAGAAAGCAGCAAAAGAAGAGTGACAGTCCAATTCTCCCAGAGTCCCTACTCACAAAACTAGAGAATCTGTCCCTTCATCCTAAAACCAGGCCTCCCGAACCACGCGGGAGACTCCTTATTTTTAAAGAACCCTTGCTAATTTTGCAGGAGGAATAAGCAAAGCTAAATGGCAGTAGTAGTCGTGTTGGAAAAGGCGCCCAAGCCCCTGGTCGAAGACCAAATTCGGGGGTATAGGCGAAATCAGCGACGACTCTACACTGCACAACAAGCAACACGGCGGATCGTCCGTCGCTTGATGGGGCAACCTGCCCCTCAACACGTCTTAGAGCAGCAACTGGACTTGCAGGAACAATTGCGCCTATCCATGCGAAAACGCGCGGCTATAGCTCCTGCAGAAGTCCTTTATCATTCCAGAACAGATGATGAGCACCACCGAGTATACATCCACCGCTCGGAGGAGTCCATCAGTTGCGTCGGCGACGCGCAGGTGGACCGGAACTTCATCCAAGATGACAGTTACCAACAGCTCAGAAAGAGCGGTATGAAGTTCATACACATTGGTGTTATGCAGGTACGCCTGCAGGTGCTCCATCGACACGAAGAAGGAACACTGGCGCTTATCGTGTTCCGAGACAATCGGTGGCAGGGTGATAAATCACTAATTGCCACCATGGAAGTTGACCTCACGCAGGGGAGCCAATTAGTTTACATTATCCCCGATATTATGATGACTATTGGAGATTTTTGCAGGAATGTTCAAATGTCCATTCTAACTCGGGGCTATGATACATGGCACCATGGTGAGGCCAACTTACTCGTTATCCAAGGACTGATCGGAAGGCTGTGAAACACACCAAACGTGGCCTTTGCATATGAAGTCGCAGGAGTCACTGACTATCTAGCAAGTCACGGTGTTCATGCCCACCCTGGACGACGGTACTCGACGGCACAGCTGTGTGGGATAAACTGGCTCCTGAAGCCCCCTCAAATCCAGCCTATCCTGACACCCACCGAGGTGTCCAGTACGACACTCCTAGACGGAAGGATCTCACTCTGCTTCAAGAGAGAATTCTTCGGTGATTCTTCTATATCCAATTCTATGATATGCTTCCCGTTTTATAGGGAAGCCTTACACCCAGCAGATGCGATAAGATCGCATCTGCCTTTACAAAAGCAGCTTTCCTAAAGCTACTTTATAAAAGCTAAAGCTGCTTTTCAAAAGCAGCTTTCCTAAAGCTACTTTACAAAAGTCAAAAGTCTCTTTTATAAAGTGGCTTTTCTAAAAGCTACTTTATAAAAGTAACTTTACTTTACACCATCAGGACACGATTCCCTTTGGACTGGGCCGGGCTGGTTATTCTTTGGACTGTCTGGTCCAAGCAACTTTTGGACCCTTTGGGCTGGATTGTTGGGCCGAATGCTACCACTTTCTTCTTGCGCAGGCTTTCTGCTGTGCTCAGAACATGAAGGCAGGCAGTCGTTGGGCTGCGTCAGTTGTGAGTTTGACTGCTGTTTCAAGCTGGACATCAATCTGGGTTACAACAGGATGCCACTGGGCCCAGAAGTTGCCCGTGGTCTTGCGTCCTGCGCGCTTTGTGGCTTCGGATAGCTTCAGGGCATGGAGGTCCCGGAACTGTCGAACAGCCGTAAGTGCTTCCTGGGCACTTTGTCGTTCCAGCTGTTGAAGCCGCCGCCTGATGGCGTCGTAGGTATCGAGGGACATTGGAAGGCTCTGTAGGAGCTGCAGTTGTGATTCATATTGTAGCACAAGGCTTGGGCTTCCGCCAAGTGCTCCTCCTTTGCCTTCTGAGAGGGTGTCTGGTGTGCCTCCTGTAACCGGGTTGCTACGAGGCTGAGTCCTTCCAGAGTTTTGGGTGCAGGCCATCCTGAAATAACAAGTGAAGTAATTAAGCGGGAGAGAGTATCCGCCAGCTGGTTATCCTCTCCGCTGATGTGTTCAAATTGGATGGCGAGTCCCGTGCCAGTAATGTAGTCGGTGAAGGCGAGCCAGCGTACGCGGGAAGGCTTATTGTTAGCTGACTTGTTGAAGAAGCTTATGATTGCTTGACAGTCTGTTCGAATAGTCAAGTCAGCCTTATCCAGGTAGTAAATCTTTAGTGCTTCCAGCGTATTCATGACGGCATAGAGTTCCGCATCAATGGTGGATTTGATTGGATGGAACCTGCCGCTAGCGTAGGCACATACCTTCTCCATGGACTTGGGGTCATACTTTTGGGGCTTCCATTTACAAATTCCGCCCCATCCCGTCATACAGCCGTCGGTCTCAAGGATCATATAGCTGGCTTCTGGAGGTAATTCGAGATCCGGCAGCTTTTGCACCAAGGCCTTGATTTTTGCGACTAAGTCCCAATCTTGGGAGTTCCAGCGCCTTTCTCCCGTAGGACTTGTCTTTGCATAGAGTGGCCCGAGTAGAGTCCCTAGATTAGGGATATAGCTTCGGGCGTAATTCAAGATCCCGAGCCAGGCTCGGAGGCCTTTCATGGTGGTCAGTTCCTGTTCCTGGAAGTTTGCAATCTTCTTGATAATGTGGGGCTGCAGCTTGATTCGCTGATTGCCGAGTACTGCCCCCAAGAATTCTACTTCCGAGACTGCTAACTTCATCTTTGTTGGGCTCAGGATTAGCCCATTGGTTTGGCAGATCTGGAGCATGAGCCTTAGATGTTGTTCATGCTCCGCTTCAGAGGAGGAGAAGACCAGAACGTCATCAATGTATACTGCAATAAAGTCTTCTGTCCCCTTGAAGCAACTGTCCATCTTCCGTTGGAATACGGCAGGTGCATTTTTCAGGCCAAATGGCATCACGAGCCATTCATAGAGGCCTTCTGGTACCCAGAATGTCGTCCATTCCACGGAGGCAGGATGCATCGCCACTTGATGAAAACCTGATTTCAGATCAAATTTTGAGTAAATATGGCTCCTGCTTACCTTCCGTAAGATGGTGTTGATCCCAGGCAGGCTGTACTGATCCTTGTTGGTGAGATCATTCAGGCGCCGATAGTTGAAGACCATCCGCTCCTTGCCTTTGATCTCCTAGCCCGTTTGGGGATCAACTGTTGTACCAGAATTCACAATGATTGCAGTGGTGCGATGCCGACTTCTGCTGGGGCGAATAAGGCCAAGATTCAGTAGTGCTTTCACATGCTTTGCATACGTAGCCTTGGCTTGCGGTGTAATGTGCTTTAAGGGCTGGTCTTCAATAGTGAAATCCGGGTTTTTGATGTCCAGGTGGCAGAGCACCTGGTTCTTGGACCAATATTTCAGTGGGTCCTCACCAATGTATCCCTGGAGTTTGAGTTCTTCAAGCAGGGAGCCAACGCCGCTGGTGAAGCTCCGTGATGGTTGTTGGTCTGTTGCATACTGCACTAGCTCTTGTATTTGAATGTACTCATCCTCATCTAGATCCAGCTCTTCAATAGCTGTTGCAGTTGGTACAGATGGGAGAGTATGAATTGTGGTTACGTTTTTGTAGAACGTAACCGTATTTCCTTCGATGCGGACGCCGCCTTGCATGGCGCGGATGAAGTTGCAGCCAAGGATCATCTGGATATCCTCCCCCAACTTCATCGGGAAGGCATATGTGTAAGGGATCCGAAAGCCGTTTTCCCCAATCATCATGCGGCCGAATTTAAGCTTTTTATTGGCCGAAGTGCGGGAGTTTATGCCACTGAAATGCACGAGGAAGGGGTTGTCCTCCAGGGCATTGACAGGAGCCGCTCCTTGGTCAATGCAGCAGGTTGTAGCCCCTGTGTCGAGGATTGCATTGACTTCAAATGGCACAATATGGGGAATATCGAACTTCACCTTAATGTTGTAGAGCATATTCTTCGTCCGCCGGGGTGGCGTTGTCACCTTCATTTCAGCTGAGAGGAGCCGTTGAGTAGTGTCGACGAGAAGGACGTTAAGGTCGTCGGTATCCGCTGGCTCATCCTCCTGCTGCTTTAGTATGAGAGCTCCTTTCTCCTGTTGGAGCTTTTGTATTTCCTTTTGCAAATCACTTCGCTCGAGCACCATGCGGTCAAGCTCCATGGTGGTATTTTCGAGCTCCTTGTGCTTTAGTCTCTAGTTTTCAGACTCACATTGCCAGTGATGGCTTTCCTTTTGCGGATCACTTCGCTCGAGCACCATGCGGTCAAGTTCCATGGTGGCATCTCCGAGCTCCTTGTGCTTCAGCCTCCAGTTTTCAGACTCACGTTGCCAGTGATGGCTCTCCTCTTGGGTAAGAAAAAGGCGTTGCTGAAGGGCCTCCCTCTCTTCATGGGCGAGAGTGAGCTGTTGTTGTAGCTGCCGCTTTTCCCTTTCACAAGTAGAAATGTAATTTTGCTGTTCAAGTAGTAAGTTATTGGACTCATACCTTGGAAGGGATGTCTGGGCAACTGGAACTCTTTTGCTGAAGTAGTACCAGCTACATCTGCCACATACTGTCAGCTTACAGTTTGGGCAGTGCATACGGTAGCACTTTTGGGAGGGTGCCTGGCAGCAAGAGCATCTTTCGTAAGCGTCAGGCACATCTTGATGTAATTCCCAAGTGTGGCTACACTCGTGCTGGTGTTGTGACACTCTGACCATGGCGCGGTAGCCCCCTGTAGGGCCAATCCACCAGGTCCTGTCTTCTTCCCGAAACATGAAGATCTTTTCCTCCCGCAAGACTGCCGTGTCCTCCTCCCCTTCAGAAATGCTGGAGATGGCGTCACTAGGGTCATCGCCTTCTTGGACGGACACTATTTCACAATTGGCAGGGAGGTCAAGCTGTTCAAACATGGCGACGCGCTTGACGTTTCGTCGCTCATTGGGGCATTCTCGGGCATTTTGCTGAGGTGGTACCGGTGGTGCCCGCTGGGGATACTCCATACCCCAGTCTTCTTCCTCTAAAGTGGCAACGAGTTCTGTGTCTCCTTCTGTATTTCCCAAACAAGTATAATATTGTAAATACTCAAAATACTCGTCTGGGTCATGTTCAGTGTCAGAGTTGCCTTCTTGGTTGGTCAGACGCCACGTGGCTAGATGGTGGGTGTTGTCACCAGTTCCTTCCTGCAGAGGTTCCACGGACCGGAGTACAGAGGCCCCTGGGCGTGTATGTCCTGCATGGGTTCCGCAAGTTGGACTCTGGCTTTCCAGCCTTTTGGGTTGCCACGTCAGATGCCCGTTTACTGATTGTCGTTGGGCAAGACGGCGTCGCCACTTCTTAGCTGGCATTACCTTTCGAGGAGCCGGGTGCTGAGGCTGCTTGCACCCTGTTATAATGGCAGGCTGTTGTTCTGGTAGGTCATCATCCAGATCGTCCCATCCCGTTGGTGTGGTAGGAAAGGGCGTGAAGAAGGACGAAGGAGCAGAATACCTGACATAATAGTCATATTTTCCGCTAGGTTCACCCAAGGTGTCCCAAACTTCCTCCGTCGTCTCATCTGGAGCCTCTTCTTGAGTGAGGATGGCAACAATCTCATCCTCAGTGGTGTCAGGAATAGAGGCATGATGGTTGAAGCTGAGTGAGATCCTTCCATCTAGGAGTGTCGTACTGGACACCTCGGTGGGTGTCAGGATAGGCAGGATTTGAGGGGGCTTCAGGAGCCAGTTTATCCCACACAGCTGTGCCGTCGAGTACCGTCGTCCAGGGAGGGCATGAACACCGTGACTTGCTAGATAGTCAGTGACTCCTGCGACTTCATATGCAAAGGCCACGTTTGGTGTGTTTGACAGCCTTCCGATCAGTCCTCGGGTAACGAGTAAGTTGGCCTCACCATGGTGCCATGTATCATAGCCCCGAGTTAGAATGGAGATTTGAACATTCCTGCAAAAATCTCCAATAGTCATCATAATATCGGGGATAATGTAAACTAATTGGCTCCCCTGCGTGAGGTCAACTTCCATGGTGGCAATTAGTGATTTATCACCCTGCCACCGATTGTCTCGGAACACGACAAGCGCCAGTGTTCCTTCTTCGTGTCGATGGAGCACCTGCAGGCATACCTGCATAACACCAATGTGTATGAACTTCATACCGCTCTTTCTGAGCTGTTGGTAACTGTCATCTTGGATGAAGTTCCGGTCCACCTGTGCGTCTCCGACGCAACTGACGGACTCTTCCGAGCGGTGGATGTATACTCGGTGGTGCTCATCATCTGTTCTGGAATGGTAAAGGACTTCGGCAGAAGCTATAGCCGCGCGTTTTCGCATGGATTGGCGCAATTTCTCCTGCGGGTCCAGTTGCTGCTCTAAGACGTGTTGAGGGGCAGGTTGCCCCGTCAAGCGACGGATGATCCGCCGTGTTGCTTGTTGTGCAGTGTAGAGTCGTCGCTGATTTCGCCTATACCCCCGAATTTGGTCTTCGACCAGGGGCTGGGGCGCTTTTTCCAACACGACTACTGCTGCCATTTAGCATTGCTTGTTTCTCCTGCAAAATCAGCAAGGGGTCTTTAAAAATAACGAGTCTCCCGCGTGGTTCGGGAGGCCTGGTTTTAGGATGGAGGGACAGATTCTCTAGCTGTTTGAGTAGAGTTTCTGGGAGAATTGGACTGTCACTCTTTGTTTTCTGCTTTCTGAGGAGTTGGATATCGGCTTGGATATCCCGTAGGGCTTCGGCAATTTGAACTAGAAGCTGGATTTGGGTATTATTTTGCTTTAGAAGGGCTATATTTTGAGCTGAAACACTCGTATAATCACTAGGTTTGATGAATCCGACTGCTGGGTGTTCTATGGGTTCAACGGCTTGTAAGGCTTCTTGGTATGAGGAGGTTATTTTGGCTGGAAGGAACGTGTTCATTCACCGGGAGGTGTATAACAATTGATGAAGGTCTAGGTACTCTGGGTTCAGGGTGTGAGGTATATATCCTACCTTATCGAACAAGAGACGAGCACTCCGAGAACTTCAGACGCTCACCCTAGTATCTGTCATGCTCATCCGACTGGCAGCTACTGCCTCTTGCAGATTTACGCGCACTGCGGCCTTTTGCAATTCAGACACCGTGATCGGCGTAAGAAATTCCTGAGTCTCCTTCTCACCAAGGCCACGAATACCTACTGCTCTCCCAATATCGACCTTGCGGTGGACTTATTAGGTCCAGCCTCTGTGCCACCCGAGGGGTCAATCCAGGATTTTTCGGCATGCTATGGTCTGGTTATCAACGGCCATAAGGTCAGAAACCATCACACACATCCCCGATGAGTACCTAGAAAGGGGGTTTCTACTCGGCCATGGAAGGTGTTAAGCCAGGTAAGGAACTAGGCTCTGATACCAGATTGGCGAACAGAGCAACTAAGCTCTGATACCAGGTTGTGAAAGGGTAGGTGGATCGTGGAGGTTGGGCTAAAAAGCTCGGGCTGCGTCAGTTGTGAGTTTGACTGCTGTTTCAAGCTGGACATCAATCTGGGTTACAACAGGATGCCACTGGGCCCAGAAGTTGCCCGTGGTCTTGCGTCCTGCGCGCTTTGTGGCTTCGGATAGCTTCAGGGCATGGAGGTCCCGGAACTGTCGAACAGCCGTAAGTGCTTCCTGGGCACTTTGTCGTTCCAGCTGTTGAAGCCGCCGCCTGATGGCGTCGTAGGTATCGAGGGACATTGGAAGGCTCTGTAGGAGCTGCAGTTGTGATTCATATTGTAGCACAAGGCTTGGGCTTCCGCCAAGTGTTCCTCCTTTGCCTTCTGAGAGGGTGTCTGGTGTGCCTCCTGTAACCGGGTTGCTACGAGGCTGAGTCCTTCCAGAGTTTCGGGTGCAGGCCATCCTGAAATAACAAGTGAAGTAATTAAGCGGGAGAGAGTATCCGCCAGCTGGTTATCCTCTCCGCTGATGTGTTCAAATTGGATGGCGAGTCCCGTGCCAGTAATGTAGTCGGTGAAGGCGAGCCAGCGTACGCGGGAAGGCTTGTTGTTAGCTGACTTGTTGAAGAAGCTTATGATTGCTTGACAGTCTGTTCGAATAGTCAAGTCAGCCTTATCCAGGTAGTAAATCTTTAGTGCTTCCAGCGTATTCATGACGGCATAGAGTTCCGCATCAATGGTGGATTTGATTGGATGGAACCTGCCGCTAGCGTAGGCACATACCTTCTCCATGGACTTGGGGTCATACTTTTGGGGCTTCCATTTACAAATTCCGCCCCATCCCGTCATACAGCCGTCGGTCTCAAGGATCATATAGCTGGCTTCTGGAGGTAATTCGAGATCCGGCAGCTTTTGCACCAAGGCCTTGATTTTTGCGACTAAGTCCCAATCTTGGGAGTTCCAGCGCCTTTCTCCCGTAGGACTTGTCTTTGCATAGAGTGGCCCGAGTAGAGTCCCTAGATTAGGGATATAGCTTCGGGCGTAATTCAAGATCCCGAGCCAGGCTCGGAGGCCTTTCATGGTGGTCAGTTCCTGTTCCTGGAAGTTTGCAATCTTCTTGATAATGTGGGGCTGCAGCTTGATTCGCTGATTGCCGAGTACTGCCCCCAAGAATTCTACTTCCGAGACTGCTATCTTCATCTTTGTTGGGCTCAGGATTAGCCCATTGGTTTGGCAGATCTGGAGCATGACCCTCAGATGTCGTTCATGCTCCGCTTCAGAGGAGGAGACGACCAGAATGTCATCAATGTATACTGCAATAAAGTCTTCTGTCCCCTTGAAGCAACTGTCCATCTTCCGGTGGAATACGGCGGGTGCATTTTTCAGGCCAAATGGCATTACGAGCCATTCATAGAGGCCTTCTGGTACCCAGAATGCCGTCCATTCCACGGAGGCAGGATGCATAGCCACTTGATGAAAACCTGATTTCAGATCAAATTTTGAGTAAATGTGGCTTCTGCTTACCTTCCGTAAGATGGTGTTGATCCCAGGCAGGCTGTACTGATCCTTGTTGGTGAGATCATTTAGGCGCCGATAGTTGAAGACCATCCGCTCCTTGCCTTGGATCTCCTGGCCCGTTCGGGGATCAACTGTTGTACCGGAATTCACAATGATTGCAGTGGTGCGATGCCGGCTTCTGCTGGGGCGAATAAGGCCAAGATTTAGTAGTGCTTTCACATGCTTTGCATACGTAGCCTTGGCTTGGGGTGTAATATGCCTTAAGGGCCGGTCTTCGATAGTGAAATCCGGGTTTTTGATATCCAGGTGGCAGAGCACCTGGTTCTTGGACCAATATTTCAGTGGGTCCTCACCAATGTATCCCTGGCGTTTGAGTTCTTCAAGCAGGGAGCCAACGCTGCTGGTGAAGCTCCGTGATGGCTGTTGGTCTGTTGCATACTGCACTAGCTCTTGTATCTGAATGTACTCATCCTCATCTAGGTCCAGCTCTTCAATAGCTGCTGCAGTCGGTACAGATGGGAGAGTATGAATTGTGGTTACGTTTTTGTAGAACGTAACCGTATTTCCTTCGATGCGGACGCCGCCTTGCATGGCGCGGATGAAGTTGCAGCCAAGGATCATCTGGATATCCTCCCCCAACTTCATCGGGAAGGCATATGTGTAAGGGATCCGAAAGCCGTTTTCCCCAATCATCATGCGGCCGAATTTAAGCTTTTTATTGGCCGAAGTGCGGGAGTTGATGCCACTGAAATGCACGAGGAAGGGGTTGTCCTCCAGGGCATTGGCAGGAGCCGTTCCTTGGTCAATGCAGCAAGTTGTAGCCCCTGTGTCGAGGATTGCATTGACTTCAAATGGCACTATACGGGGAATATCGAACTTCACCTTAATGTTGTAGAGCATATTCTTCGTCCGCCGGGGTGGTGTTGTCACCCTCATTTCAGCTGAGAGGAGCCGCTGAGTAGTGTCGACGAGAAGTACGTTAAGGTCGTCGGTATCCGCTGGCTCATCCTCCTGCTGCTTTAGTGCTCCTTTTTCCCATTGGAGCTTTTGTATTTCCTTCTGCAAATCACTTCGCTCGAGCACCATGCGGTCAAGCTCCATGGTGGTATTTTCGAGCTCTTTGTGCTTCAGCCTCCAGTTTTCAGACTCACGTTGCCAGTGATGGCTTTCCTCTTGGGCAAGGAGGAGGCGTTGTTGAAGGGCCTCCTTCTCTTCACGGGCGAGAGTGAGCTGTTGTTGCAGCTGCCGCTTTTCCCTTTCACAAGTAGAAATGTAATTTTGTTGTTCAAGTAGTAAGTCATTGGGCTCATACCTTGGAAGGGATGTCTGGGCCACTGGAACTCTTTTGCTGAAGTAGTACCAGCTGCATCTGCCGCATACTGTCAGCTTACAGCTTGGGCAGTGCATACGGTAGCACTTTTGGGAGGGTGCCTGGCAGCAAGAGCATCTTTCGTAAGCGTCAGGCACATCTTGATGTAATTCCCAAGTGTGGCTACACTCGTACTGTTGTTGTGAAACTTTGACCATGGCGCGGTAGCCTCCTGTCGGGCCAATCCACCAGGTCCTGTCTTCTTCCCGAAACATGAAAATCTTTTCTTCCTGCAAGATTGCCGTGTCCTCCTCCCCTTCAGAAATGCTATAGATGGCATCGCTAGGGTCATCGCCTTCTTGAACGGACACAATTTCGCAATCGGCAGGAAGGTCAAGCTGCTCGAACATGGCGACGCGCTTGACATTCTGTCGCTCATTGGGGCATTCTCGGGCAAAATGCCCTTCTTCTCCGCAGAGAAAGCATCTACACCTCCTGTTGCGGATGAGGTGCTTCTTCTTCTCGATGCGGGCATGCGAAGGATGTGGTTTCCCTTTGTAGGTTGTCGATCGCCGAACGCCAACCTTTCGTTGGGGTCGCTGATAATACCCCGGGATTGGAATGTCGTGACAGAACGACAAATCCTTGAGGGCCCGGGTAAAGGCTGCCTCCTTGCATGCTTCTTCCAGGTACTTGTAAGTAAATAGGACTCGAGGATAAACTCCGATGGTGTTACCTGGGGGTTTGGCTTCAAATGCTGCTTTGATTTTCTTGCCAATAGAGCCAGGCATCTTTGACCAGAGTTTCTCTGAGAGCTCCGGGCCAGTGAATAACCGGCCAGTCCGAGGTGCTACCTGCATATATTCATTAAGAAAAGGAATGATATCCCGCAAATTTTTGCAGGATAACCGTTCCAGATCCCGGTAGGCTTCTTCTTGCATGGTTGTTGAGCCTTGGTAGGGATCTTACAGGGCGAATATGGTCCGAATCTGTGAGAGGATGTTTTGCGTACCGTCAGCACCATCTGCATGATCTAGCAGGTGCTGGTATTCCATGGGGTTGGCCATCCTTCATTGGATCCAGGCGAGCTTTTCAGACTCCCCAAGCAAGTTTTCAATAAATTCAGTCTTTGTTCGGGAATCTGTGAAACCTTGTAGAGCCACTGAATTTTTGGTGATGGACTCCCAGCACATGAAGACATCGCTGAATTGCCCAATCAGGGGGGGCATAACAAAGATGGCCCCTGATTGCTGTTGGGCAGAAGGGAGGTTCCACCATTCTGAGGTATCGCTGGCTTTGAACCTCAGATTCTTTGGTTGGTAGCCGCTGAAGATAGGTCCTTGGCTTGGACCGGGCTCAGTAGGTCTCGCCGCTGGGGGGTAGTTAACAGGGCCCATGGTTGATTCCACTGGGGGCCTGTATTCGGAGACAATGGAAGAGGAGCAAAGCCGCGCCGTTGGCTTTGCTTGCTGAGGTGGTGCCGGTGGTGCCCGCTGGGGATACTCCATACCCCAGTCTTCTTCTTCTAAAGTGGCAACGAGTTCTGTTTCTCCATCTGTATTTCCCAAACAAGTATAATATTGCAAATAATCACAATACTCATCTTGGTCATGTTCAGCATCAGAGTTGCCTTCTTGGTTGGTCAGACGCCACGTGGCTAGAAGGTGGGTGTTGTCACCAGTCCCTTCCTGCAGAGGTTCCATGGACCGGAGTACAGAGGCCCCTGGGCGTGTATCTCCTGCATGGGTTTCGCAAGTTGGACGCTGGCTCTCCCGTCCTTTGGGTCGCCACGTAAGATGCCCGTTCGCTGTCTGTTGTTGGGCAAAGCGGCGTCGCCACTTCTTAGCTGGCATCACCTTTCGAGGAGCCGGATGCTGAGGCTGCTTGCATCCTGTTATGGCAGGCTGCTGTCCTGGTAGGTCATCTTCCAGATCGTCCCATCCTGTTGGTGTGGTTGGAAAGGGCGTGAAGAAGGACGGAGGAGCAGAATACTTGACATAATAGTCATCTTTTCCGCTTGGTTCGCCCAAGGTGTCCCAAACTTCCTCCGTCGTCTCATCTGGAGCCTCTTCTTGAGTGAGGATGGCAACAATCTCATCCTCAGTGGTGTCAGGAATAGAGGCATGATGGTTGAAGCTGAGTGAGATCCTTCCATCTAGGCGTGTCGTACTGGACACTTCGGTGGGTGTCAGGATAGGCAGGATTTGAGGGGGCTTCAGGAGCCAGTTTATCCCACACAGCTGTGCCGTCGAGTACCGTCGTCCAGGGAGGGCATGAACACCGTGACTTGCTAGATAGTCAGTGACTCCTACGACTTCATATGCAAAGGCCACGTTTGGCCTGTTTGACAGCCTTCCGATCAGTCCTTGGGTAACGAGTAAGTTGGCCTCACTATGGTGCCATGTATCATAGCCCCGAGTTAGAATGGAGATTTGAACATTCCTGCAAAAATCTCCAATAGTCATCATAATATCGGGGATAATGTAAACTAATTGGCTCCCCTGCGTGAGGTCAACTTACATGGTGGCAATTAGTGATTTATCACCCTGCCACCGATTGTCTCGGAACACGACAAGCGCCAGTGTTCCTTCTTCGTGTCGATGGAGCACCTGCAGGCGTACCTGCATAACACCAATGTGTATGAACTTCATACCGCTCTTTCTGAGCTGTTGGTAACTGTCATCTTGGATGAAGTTCCAGTCCACCTGCGCGTCGCCGACGCAACTGATGGACTCCTCCGAGCGGTGGATGTATACTCGGTGGTGCTCATCATCTGTTCTGGAATGATAAAGGACTTCGGCAGGAGCTATAGCCGCGCGTTCTCGCATGGATTGGCGCAATTTCTCCTGCGGGTCCAGTTGCTGTTCTAAGACGTGTTGAGGGGCAGGTTGCCCCGTCAGGCGACGGACGATCCGCCGTGTTGCTTGTTGTGCAGTGTAGAGTCGTCGCTGATTTCGCCTATACCCCCGAATTTGGTCTTCGACCAGGGGCTGGGGCGCTTTTTCCAACACGACTACTGCTGCCATTTAGCTTTGCTTGTTCCTCCTGCAAAATTAGCAAGGGGTCTTTAAAAATAAGGAGTCTCCCGCGTGGTTCGGGAGGCCTGGTTTTAGGGTGGAGGGACAGATTCTCTAGCTTTGTGAGTAAAGTTTCTGGGAGAATTGGACTGTCACTCTTTGTTTTCTGCTTTCTGAGGAGCTGGATATCGGCTTGGATATCCCGTAGGGCTTCAGCAATTTGAACTAGAAGCTGGATTTGGGTATTATTTTGCTTTAGAAGGGCTATATTTTGAGCTGAAACACTCGTATAATCACTGGGTTTGATGAATCCAACTGCTGGGTGTTCTATGGGTTCAACGGCTTGTAAGGCTTCTTGGTATGAGGAGGTTATTTTGGCTGGAAGGAACGTGTTCATTCACCGGGAGGTGTATAACAATTGATGAAGGTCTAGGTACTATGGGTTCAGGGTGTGAGGTATATATCCTACCTTATCGAACAAGAGACGAGCACTCCGAGAACTTCAGACGCTCACCCTAGTATCTGTCATGCTCATCCGACTGGCAGCTACTGCCTCTTGCAGATTTACGCGCACTGCGGCCTTTTGCAATTCAGACACCGTGATCGGCGTAAGAAATTCCTGAGTCTCCTTCTCACCGAGGCCACGAATACCTACTTCTCTCCCAATATCGACCTTGCGGTGGACTTATTAGGTCCAGCCTCTGTGCCACCCTCTGGTATCAGAGCCTAGTTCCTTACCTGGCTTAACACCTTCCATGGCTGAGTAGAAACCCCTTTCTAGGTACTCATCGGGGATGTGTGTGATGGTTTCTGACCTTATGGCCGTTGATAACCAGACCATGGCATGCCGAAAAATCCTGGATTGACCCCTCGGGTGGCACAGAGGCTGGACCTAATAAGTCCACCGCAAGGTCGATATTGGGAGAGAAGTAGGTATTCGTGGCCTCGGTGAGAAGGAGACTCAGGAATTTCTTACGCCGATCACGGGGTCTGAATTGCAAAAGGCCGCAGTGCGCGTAAATCTGCAAGAGGCAGTAGCTGCCAGTCGGATGAGCATGACAGATACTAGGGTGAGCGTCTGAAGTTCTCGTAGTGCTCGTCTCTTGTTCGATAAGGTAGGATATATACCTCGCACCCTGAACCCAGAGTACCTAGACCTTCTTCAATTGTTATACACCTCCCGGTGAATGAACACTTTCCTTCCAGCCAAAATAACCTCCTCATACCAAGAAGCATTACAAGCCGTTGAACCCATAGAACACCCAGCAGTTGGATTCATCAAACCCCAGTGACTATACGAGTGTTTCAGCTCAAAATATAGCCCTTCTAAAGCAAAATAATACCCAAATCTAGCTTTTAGTCCAAATTGCTGAAGCCCTACGGGATATCCAAGCCGATATCCAGCTCCTCAGAAAGCAGAAAACAAAGAGTGACAGTCCAATTCTCCCAGAAACTTTACTCACAAAGCTAGAGAATCTGTCCCTCCATCCTAAAACCAGGCCTCCCGAACCAGGCGGGAGACTCCTTATTTTTAAAGACCCCTTGCTAATTTTGCAGGAGGAACAAGCAAAGCTAAATGGCAGCAGTAGTCGTGTTGGAAAAAGCGCCCCAGCCCCTGGTCGAAGACCAAATTCGGGGGTATAGGCGAAATCAGCGACGACTCTACACTGCACAACAAGCAACACGGCAGATCGTCCGTCGCCTGACGGGGCAACCTGCCCCTCAACACGTCTTAGAACAGCAACTGGACCCGCAGGAGAAATTGCGCCAATCCATGCGAGAACGCGCGGCTATAGCTCCTGCCGAAGTCCTTTATCATTCCAGAACAGATGATGAGCACCACCGAGTATACATCCACCGCTCGGAGGAGTCCATCAGTTGCGTCGGCGACGCACAGGTGGACCGGAACTTCATCCAAGATGACAGTTACCAACAGCTCAGAAAGAGCGGTATGAAGTTCATACACATTGGTGTTATGCAGGTACGCCTGCAGGTGCTCCATCGACACGAAGAAGGAACACTGGCGCTTGTCGTGTTCCGAGACAATCGGTGGCAGGGTGATAAATCACTAATTGCCACCATGGAAGTTGACCTCACGCAGGGGAACCAATTAGTTTACATTATCCCCGATATTATGATGACTATTGGAGATTTTTGCAGGAATGTTCAAATCTCCATTCTAACTCGGGGCTATGATACATGGCACCATGGTGAGGCCAACTTACTCGTTACCCGAGGACTGATCGGAAGGCTGTCGAACACACCAAATGTGGCCTTTGCATATGAAGTCTCAGGAGTCACTGACTATCTAGCAAGTCACGGTGTTCATGCCCTCCCTGGAAGGCGGTACTCGACGGCACAGCTGTGTGGGACAAACTGGCTCCTGAGGCCCCCCCGAATCCTGCCTGTCCTGACACCCACCGAGGTGACCAGTACAACACTCCTGGATGGGCGGATCTCACTCAGCTTCAACCATCATGCCTCTCTTCCTAACACCACAGAGGATGAAATTGTTGCCATCCTCACTCAAGAAGAGGCTCCAGATGAGGCGACGAAGGAAGTTTGGGACACCCTGGGCAAACCCAGCGGAAAATATGACTATTATGTTCGATATTCAGCCCCTCCATCCTTCTTCATGCCCTTTCCTACCACACCAACGGGATGGGACGATCTGGATGATGACCTACCAGAACAGCAGCCTACCATCATAACAGGGTGCAAGCAACCTCAGCACCCGGCTCCTCGAAAGGTGATGCCAGCTAAGAAGTGGCGACGCCGCTTTGCCCAACAACAGCCAGCAAACGGGCATCTTACGTGGCGACCTAAAGGGCGGGAAAGCCAGAGTCCAACTTGCGGAACCCATGCAGGAGATACACGCCCAGGGGCCTCTGTACTCCGGTCCATGGAATCTCTGCAGGAAGGGACTGGTGACAACACCCACCTTCTAGCCACATGGCGTCTGACCAACCAAGAGGGCAACTCTGATGCTGAACATGACCCAGATGAGTATTGTGAGTATTTGCAATATTATACTTGTTTGGGAAATACAGATGGAGAAACAAAACTCGTTGCCACTTTAGAAGAAGAAGACTGGGGTATGGAGTATCCCCAGCGGGCACCACCGGCACCACCTCAGCAAGCGAAGCCAACGGAGCGGCTTTGCTCCTCTTCCATTATCTCCGAATACAGGCCCCCAGTGGAATCAACCATGGGCCCTGTTAACTACCCCCCAGCGGCGAGACCTACTGAGCCTGGTCCAAGCCAAGGACCAATCTTCGGCGACTACCAACCCAAGAATCTGAGGTTCAAAGCCAGGAATACCTCAGAATGGTGGAACCTCCCTTCTGCCCAGCAGCAATCAGGGGCTATCTTTGGTATGCCCCCCCAGATTGGGCAATTCAGCGACGTCTTCATGCGTTGGGAGTCCATCACCAAAAATTCAGTGGCTCTACAGGGTTTCACAGATTCCCGGACAAAGACTGAATTTATTGAAAACTTGCTTGGGGAGTCTGAAAAGCTCGCCTGGATCCAGTGGCGGATGGCCTACCCCATGGAATACCAGCACCTGTTGGATCATGCAGATGGTGCTGACGGTACGCAGAACATCCTCTCACAGATTCGGACCATATTCGCCCTGGAAGATCCCTACCAAGGCTCAACAACAATGCAAGAAGAAGCCTACAGGGATCTGGAACGGTTATCCTGCCAGAATTTACGGGATATCGTTCCTTTCCTTAATGACTATATGCAGGTAGCATCTCGGACTGGCCGGTTATTCACTGGCCCGGAGCTCTCAGAGAAACTCTGGTCAAAGATGTCTGGCTCTATTGGCAAGAAAATCAAAGCAGCATTTGAAGCCAAACACCCAGGTAACACCATCGGAGTTTATCCCCGAGTCCTATTTACTTACAAGTACCTGGAAGAAGCATGCAAGGAGGCAGCCTTTACCCGGGCCCTCAAGGATTTGTCGTTCTGTCACGACATTCCAATCCCGGGGTATTATCAGCGACCCCAACAAAAGGTTGGCGTTCGGCGGTCGACAACCTATAAAGGGAAGCCACATCCTTCGCATGCCCGCATCGAGAAGAAGAAGCACCTCATCCGCAACAGGAGGTGTAGATGCTTGCTCTGCGGAGAAGAAGGGCATTTTGCCCGAGAATGCCCCAATGAGCGACAGAATGTCAAGCGCGTCGCCATGTTCGAGCAGCTTGACCTTCCTGCCGATTGCGAAATTGTGTCCGTTCAAGAAGGCGATGACCCTAGCGATGCCATCTATAGCATTTCTGAAGGGGAGGAGGACACGGCAATCTTACAGGAAGAAAAGATTTTCATGTTTCGGGAAGACGACAGGACCTGGTGGATTGGCCCGACAGGAGGCTACCGCGCCATGGTCAAAGTTTCACAGCAACAGTACGAGTGTAGCCACACTTGGGAATTACATCAAGATGTGCCTGACGCTTACGAAAGATGCTCTTGCTGCCAGGCACCGTCCCAAAAGTGCTACCGTATGCACTGCCCAAGCTGTAAGCTGACAGTATGCGGCAGATGCAGCTGGTACTACTTCAGCAAAAGAGTTCCAGTAGCCCAGACATCCCTTCCAAGGTATGAGCCCAATGACTTACTACTTGAACAACAAAATTACATTTCTACTTGTGAAAGGGAAAAGCGGCAGCTGCAAAAACAGCTCACTCTCACCCGTGAAGAGAAGGAGGCCCTTCAACAACGCCTCCTCCTTGCCCAAGAGGAAAGCCATCACTGGCAACGTGAGTCTGAAAACTGGAGGCTGAAGCACAAAGAGCTCGAAAATACCACCATGGAGCTTGACCGCATGGTGCTCGAGCGAAGTGATTTGCAAAAGGAAATCCAAAAACTCCAATGGGAAAAAGGAGCACTCAAGCAGCAGGAGGATGAGCCAGCGGATACCGATGACCTTAACGTACTTCTCGTCGACACTACTCAGCGGCTCCTCTCAGCTGAAATGAGGATGACAACACCACCCCGGCGGACGAAGAATATGCTCTACAACATTAAGGTGAAGTTCGATATTCCCCGTATAGTGCCATTTGAAGTCAATGCAATCCTCGACACAGGGGCTACAACTTGCTGCATTGACCAAGGAACGGCTCCTGCCAATGCCCTGGGGGACAACCCCTTCCTCGTGCATTTCAGTGGCATCAACTCCCGCACTTCGGCCAATAAAAAGCTTAAATTCGGCCGCATGATGATTGGGGAAAACGGCTTTCGGATCCCTTACACAGATGCCTTCCCGATGAAGTTGGGGGAGGATATCCAGATGATCCTTGGCTGCAACTTCATCCGCGCCATGCAAGGCGGCGTCCGCATCGAAGGAAATACGGTTACGTTCTACAAAAACGTAACCACAATTCATACTCTCCCATCTGTACCGACTGCAGCAGCTATTGAAGAGCTGGACCTAGATGAGGATGAGTACATTCAGATACAAGAGTCGTTCATGCTCCAGATCTGCCAAACCAATGGGCTAATCCTGAGCCCAACAAAGATGAAGATAGCAGTCTCGGAAGTAGAATTCTTGGGGGCAGTACTCGGCAATCAGCGAATCAAGCTGCAGCCCCATATTATCAAGAAGATTGCAAACTTCCAGGAACAGGAACTGACCACCATGAAAGGCCTCCGAGCCTGGCTCGGGATCTTGAATTACGCCCGAAGCTATATCCCTAATCTAGGGACTCTACTCGGGCCCCTCTATGCAAAGACAAGTCCTACGGGAGAAAGGCGCTGGAACTCCCAAGATTGGGACTTAGTCGCAAAAATCAAGGCCTTGGTGCAAAAGCTGCCGGATCTCGAATTACCTCCAGAAGCCAGCTATATGATCCTTGAGACCGACGGCTGTATGACGGGATGGGGCGAAATTTGTAAATGGAAGCCCCAAAGGTATGACCCCAAGTCCATGGAGAAGGTATGTGCCTACGCTAGCGGCAGGTTCCATCCAATCAAATCCACCATTGATGCGGAACTCTATGCCGTCATGAATACGCTGGAAGCACTAAAGATTTACTACCTGGATAAGGCTGACTTGACTATTCGAACCGACTGTCAAGCAATCATAAGCTTCTTCAACAAGTCAGCTAACAACAAGCCTTCCCGCGTACGCTGGCTCGCCTTCACCGACTACATTACTGGCACGGGACTCGCCATCCAATTTGAACACATCAGCGGAGAGGATAACCAGCGGGCGGATACTCTCTCCCGCTTAATTACTTCACTTGTTATTTCAGGATGGCCTGCACCCGAAACTCTGGAAGGACTCAGCCTCGTAGCAACCCGGTTACAGGAGGCACACCAGACACCCTCTCAGAAGGCAACGGAGGAACACTTGGCGGAAGCCCAAGCCTTGTGCTACAATATGAATCACAACTGCAGCTCCTACAGAGCCTTCCAATGTCCCTCGATACCTACGACGCCATCAGGCGGCGGCTTCAACAGCTGGAACGATAAAGTGCCCAGGAAGCACTTACGGCTGTTCGACCGTTCCGGGACCTCCATGCCCTGAAGCTATCCGAAGCCACAAAGCGCGTAGGATGCAAGATCACGGGCAACTTCTGGGCCCAGTGGCATCCTGTTGTAACCCAGATTGATGTCCAGCTTGAAACAGCAGTCAAACTCACAACTGACGCAGCCCAACGACTGCCTGCCTTCATGTTCTGAGCACAGCAGAAAGCCTGCGCAAGAAGACAGCGGTAGCATTCGGCCCAACAATCCAGCCCAAAGGGTCCAAAGTTGCTTGGACCAGACAGTCCAAAGAATAACCAGCCCGGCCCAGTCCAAAGGAAATCGTATCCTGATGGTGTAAAGTAAAGTTACTTTTATAAAGTAGCTTTTAGAAAAGCCACTTTATAAAAGAGACTTTTGTAAAGTAACTTTAGACTTTTATAAAGTAGCTTTAGGAAAGCTGCTTTTGTAAAGGCAGATGCGATCTTATCGCATCTGCTAGGTGTAAGGCTTCCCTATAAAATGGGAAGCATATCATAGAATTGAATATCGAAGAATCACCGAAGAATTCTCTCTTCTGGGTTTTGAGTTCATCCTTTCTTCTACCTTCACACTTCCGCAACTCTTCCACCACAATCTGGTATCAGAGCTTAGTTGCTCTTTCACAATCTGTATTCATGCATATTGATATATATGTTCCATAAAAAAAATAAATTCCAATTTTTTCTCAAATTTAATGAATTTAGTTTAGTTGTTTCTGGTCCACCAATTCTATCTTTTTTAAAAGTAACAATAAACAAAATTTCATTTTTTAATTGATTCGAATATAGATCATATTGCTAATTAATTATTTAATCTAATTAATTAGCAATATGATCTATATTCGAATCAAATAATGTTTTGGTGCAACTTAATAAATTAATTGATAATTGATCAACTTCGGGGCAAGGTGGCTATAATTTTAATTTAAATTAGAACTACAAAACCTGATAAGATAACCTTAGTTATTTTTTATTTCAGTTCTATACGAAGTACCATCGGATTGGGGATTTCCAATAAATAGAAGTTTTTCTTATTTGATTGGAATCTAATTAATTAATTTGACAAACTAATTAATCAATTACACAATGAGTTAGATTTCAAATAAATTAACTAGAATAATTAGATCTTTTTTTATTTAGTATTAACCAGTGTTAATATGTTAATGCCATACGTTATGCAATGGGCATGTATTATATATTTTATTTATATATCAATTTCTATATAATTATTTTCTCTTTTGATTTTATTATATATATATTTGTTGTGTATTAGAAACAAAAAAATTTTCTAAGAAAAGGAAATGAAAAAAATGTTAAAGAAAAAAAAATTTTATTCGTATTCGTGCAATGCAATAAGTTAAAAAGAAAGAACAATCTCTTTTAAAGAATACATGTCTTCCGCATAGAACAATAAAAATTAGTAATTTAAATGGCGGTCCCCCAAAAATGAACTTCTATATCAAAAAAATGTATTCGTAGAAGTATTTGGAGGAAAATGGCATATTTAGCTACATGAAAAGCTTTTTCCTTAGCCAAATCGGTTTCTACTAGACATTTCAAAAGTTTTTTTGTACAATAAAAAAGAAAAAAAACTTGGACTAATTTGAATCCATACGACGCAAAAAAAATGCCATTTTTTTAAAGATGAATGATTCGTATTAATTACTATATTGAACTCCTCAATATAAGTTAGAACTAACTATTATGGTATGTAGATTACCAATTCTTCTGTCTATTGTCTAGTGGGTTTTATTTTCATTTTCCATTTTGTTTCATTACAATATATAGATTTAACTCATGATGAGATGTTGTTTTTTCCTATCAATTATACTTTTCACAATTTATTTGATTCTTCTATTGTGAAAAGTACAATTGTGATAGAGATTGAAATTCTTTTGTTATATACTTAGCCCCAAAACCTAATTGATTAGGTAAATATCTTACCATAAATTGTAAATTATTTACACAGCAGGGAATATTAATAATTAATTAAATTAAGGTATCGAAATTGTTAGAAAAAAATTTGATTTAGTGATGAAATTGTGATACATATGAAATACTAAACTAGTTTTATTTGATTTTGTTCGTTGCTAAAATCCATTTTTTTGGATCGATGAAAGAAACCAAGAATAAATCATCAAAAAAAGATAGAAAAGGGAGAATTCCATTCTTATTCTTAGTTCTATATTTCATATGAAAACAAAATTCTTGTTTCCTAAACTAGATTGAATTGCTGAATGTCGACGATTCGACATGAATTTACTATTATTATTTCAAGTAAGCCGCCATGGTGAAATCGGTAGACACGCTGCTCTTAGGAAGCAGTGCTAGAGCATCTCGGTTCAAGTCCGAGTGGCGGCACCCCCCCCCCCAAAAAAAAGGTATAATGGATACATTATAGAATGTATTCAATTCCCGATTTACATTTTTCAATGGGACCCCCCTTTTTATGATATTTGTAACTTTAGAACGTATATTAACTCATATCTCTTTTTCGATCATTTTGATTGTGATTACGATTCATTTGATGACCTTATTAATCCACAAAATTCCAGGATTACGTGATTCCTTGGAAAAGGGGCTAATAGCTACTTTTTTTTCTATAACAGGATTATTAATTACTCGGTGGATTTATTCCAAACATTTTCCATTAAGTAATTTATACGAGTCATTAGTCGTCCTTTCGTGGAGTTTCTCCATTATTCATATGATTCCATATCTTAGGAATCGCAAAAATGATTTAAGCACAATAACTGCACCAAGTGCCATTTTTATTCAAGGATTCGCCACATCGGATCTTTCAACTGAAATGCATCAATCTGCAAGATTAGTGCCTGTTCTAAAATCCCAATGGTTAATGATGCACGTAAGTATGATGTTATTGAGCTATGCAACTCTTTTATGTGGATCATTATTATCAGTCGCTTTTTTAGTCATTACATTTCGAAAAAAACATAGATATTTTTTGTAAAAGGAAAATTTTCTTAATTTTAATTAAATCATTTTTCTTTAGTAAGACTAAATATTTGAATAAAATAGAAGTGATTTTCAATTGAAAAACACTTCTTTTCTTTCATTTCAAAATTATTACAAATATCAATTGACTCAATGTCTAGATTATTGGGCCTATCGCATCATTAGTTTAGGGTTCATCTTTTTAACCATGGGCATACTTTTTGGAGCAGTGTGGGCTAATGAGGTACAGGGTCTTATTGGAATTGGGACCCCAATGAAACTTGGTCATTTATTATTTGGACTACATTCACAATTTATTCGCATACTAGAATAAATAAAAATTTGCAAGGTACGAATTCCGCATTTGTGGCTTCTATAGGATTTCGTATAATTTGGATATGCTATTTTGGGATCAATCTATTAGGAATAGGTTTACATAGTTATGGTTCATTCACATTAACATGTAATTGAATAAATTACATAAACAATAAATACAAAAGAATACTTGAGGATATTGTCTCATATGTAATGAAAGTTTGTGTGAGTTTTGGAGAACCACTTGAGTGGTTCTCCAAAACTCGAGATGTATCCCATTACAATTCTAATTCACTTTATTTTTTTTTCCATTATACAGGAGATACAAAATTTAAAATTTAAATCAAAGAACTGTCTCATTAATAAAAAAATTATCAATGAAAATAATTAGATAAGATAGATTCTATCTTATCAATTGATAATGAGAAAACACAATCCGGATAAATGCCAATCCCTATTACGGGTAGAAAGATACAAATAGAAACAAATAGTTCTCGTGGTCCAGAATCCACAAAATTGGGGACATTGAATAACTTGTATCCATAGAACATTTGACGTGACATTGAAAATAAATAAATAGGAGTTAATATCATTCCAATTGCCATTACAAAAGTAATTAGGATTTTTGGCATTAAAAGATATTTTTGGCTGGTAATTATTCCCCAAAATACTACTAATTCTGCAACAAAGCCACTCATTCCTGGCAATGCAAGAGAAGCCATCAAAAAACTGCTAAACATAGTAAATATTTTTGGCATTGGAAGAGATATCCCACCCATTTCGTCCAGATAAACAAGACGTATTATATCACAACTTGTTCCTGACAAGAAAAAAAGTGTAGCACCAATAAATCCATGAGAGAGTATTTGTAATATAACCCCATTGAGACCCGTGTCGGTTATAGAACCAATTCCTATAATTAGGAAACCCATGTGAGATATGGAAGAGTATGCTATTCTCTTTATTAGATTGCATTGACCAAGAGATGTTGAGACTGCATAGATTATTTGTATCATTCCGACCATCACCAACCATGGAGAAAATATAGAATGAGCATGGGATAATAATTCCATATTAATTCGAATTAATCCATATGCTCCCATTTTTAATAAGATCCCAGCTAGAAGCATACATGTACTGTAATGTGC
>RXID01016897.1:0-11012 GCA_005019695.1 Trichopus zeylanicus subsp. travancoricus
TACTACTACTTCTACTACTACTACTACTACTACTACCACCACCACCACCACTACTACTACTACTACTTCTACTACTACTACTACTACTTCTGCTACTACTACTAATACTACTACTACTACCACCACCACCACTACTACTACTACTACTAGTTCTTCTACTACTACTACTACTACTTCTACTACTACTACTACTACTACTACTACTACTACTACTACCACTACTACTACTACTACTACTACTTTTACTACTACTACTACTACTACTACTACCACTACTACTACTACTACTACTACTACTTCTACTACTACTACTACCACTTCTACTATTTCTGCTACTTCTGCTGCTGCTGCTACTATTACTACGGCTACTATGTCTACTAGTATTACTTGTACAAATACTAATACTACTACTACTTCTACTACTACTACTGCAACAATAACAATAACAACAACAACAAGAACTACTACTACTACTGCTACTACTGCTACTACTATTACTACTACGACTACAACTACTACTGCAACTACTTTTACTACTACTACTACGGCTACTACTATTACTAATGCCACTACTACTAGTACTACTAGTACTACTACTATTAGTACTACCTACTACTACTACTGCTGTTGTTGCTGTTGTTGTTGTTGCTGCTACTACTACTACTGCTACTACTACTACTATGACTACTACTACTACTACAACAACTACTACTACTGCTGCTGCTGCTACTACTATTACTGCTACTACTACTACTTATACTAATACTACTAATACTACTACTGTTACTACTACTACTACTCCTCCTAGTACAAGTACTACTCCTACTCCTCCTCCTACTACTGCTGCTGTTGCTACTACTCATACAACAACTACTACTGCTACTACTACTGCTATTGCTAGTACTGCTACAACTATTGCTACTACCAGTACTAGTACTACTACTAATGTTATTCCTACTACTACCCTCCTCCTCCTCCTGCTACTACCCCTGCCACTACTACTGCTACTACTACTACTACTACTACTACTACAACAGCAACTACTATAGCTACTATTGCTACAGTACTACTACAACAACTGCTACTGCTACTGCAACTACTTCTCATATTTCTACAACTACTGCTACTGCTACTGCTACTACACTACTGCTAATGCTGCTTCTACTACTACAGCTGATTCTACTGCTACTTCCACTATTGCTACAACTACTGCTATTGCTTCTACTGCTACTACAGCTATGACTGATACTAGTACAACTACAACATATACAGCTGCTACTGCAGCTACTACTACCACTATTACAACTGCTACTGCCGCAACTACTACTGTTGCTACTACTACTATTGTTGCCGCTACTGCTATCTTTGCTACTGCTGCTAGAACTTCTATTATGACTATAACTAATAATAATAATACTACTATAACCACTATAAGTAAAACTACTTCGGCAAAGACTACTGCCACTAGAACAACAACAATAACAACTACTACTGCTACTATTGACAATACTGCTTCTGCAACTACTACTCCTCCTACAAGTACTTGTACAGCTGCTACTACTACAACAACTATTGTTGTTACTACTACTACCACTACTAGTACTACTGCTACAACTAGTGCGGCTGCTCCAACTGCTACTACTACTACTACAACTAGTATCACTATTGCTTCTGCCACTACTACTACTAGTTCTATTGCTACTTCTATGACTATTGCTACCACTATTTTAGCTACTACTATGGCTACTACTACTGCTATTACTACTACTGCTGCATGTATTACTGCCACTACTATTGCTCCTCGTACTACTTTTACTACTAGTACCACTCTTACTACTACTAAAGCTACTCCTGCTCCGACGACAGTTGCTACTACTACCACTACTACCACTACTAATATGACCACTACTACTACCGCTACTGCTACTGCCACTAGTACCACACGTACTACTACTACTACTACTATTACTACTTCTACTGCTACTATTGCAATTGTTGCTCCAACTACCACTTCTACTACTACTGCTACTACAGCTACTACTACTGCTACTACCGCTGCTAGTATTGCTAGTACTACTACTAAAATTACAACAACTACCACTACTACTACTGCAAATGCTCCTACTATTGCTATCACTAATGTTGTGACTACTAACACTACTCTTGTTAGTACTACTACTACTACAACAACTACAACTATTACAACAACTACTACTACTACAACAACAACAACAACTACTACTGCTACTACGTTTGCTACTACTACTACCATTACTACCACAACTACGACTACTGTTACTACTATTACTACTACTACTACTGCTACTACTACTGATGCAACTAACCATACTACTACTCCTACTACATCTGCTAATACTATATCAACTACTTCAGCTACTAGTACTATTACAGCTACTACTACTACTACCAATTTTTCTATAACTACTAATACAACTACTACTGCAACTACATTTTCTACTACTACTTCTATTACTACTACTAGTATGACTGCTACTATCGCTACTATTGTTACTTTTGTTACTACTGCAACTATTACTACTACTTCTACAACTGCTATTACTGCTACTACTACAACTATATCTACTTCTGTTACTATCACTCGTACCACGATTACTACTAGTACTATTACCATGGCTATATCTACAAGTAGAACTATTATTTCTACTACTACTACTAATGTTAGTACTACTGCTACTGATACTACTGTAGCTACACTACTGCTATTATTTCTACTATTACTACTACAACAAATACTACAACTACTATTGCTGCTCCTTTTACTAATCCGACTACTCCTATAGCTACTACTACAACTACTACCACCACCACCACCACCACCACTTCTACTACTACTACTACTACTACTACTACTACGGCTACTACTACTATTGGTACAACAACTACTACAACTACCACCGCTGTTGCCACTACAACTGATATTGCTACTACTACAAATACTAATAGTACTGCTACTACAACTACAATTACTACCACTGCTACAACTCCTACTACTAGAACAATAACAACTACTACTACTACAACTTCCCCTACTACTACAACTAGTACCAAGACTTTCACTACAACACCTACTACCACTACTACTCCTGCTACTTCTACAGCAACTATTATTGCCCCTGTTACTACTACTATTGCCACTACTACATCTACTATTACTAGTACTACTGTTGCTTCTACTAACTACTAATTCTCCTACTACTACAACAACTACTACTACTGCTATTGCTGCTATTACTACTCTTCTTCCCCAACTTCTACTATTACTACAACTACTATTGCTATGACTACTATTACTACTACTAATACTACTACTACAGCTACTTTGACTCTTGCTACTATTGCTACCAATACTACAACATATACAAATTCCACTACTACGGCAACTAGCACTTTTGTTACTACCACTACTACAACTACTTTTATGGTTACCCCTACTACAAATACTGCTACTCCATGTACTACTTCTGCAACAACTACTGCTACTACTACTACTACTACTATTAATACTGCTACTACTTTTACTAATGCTAATGCTACTACAACTACTCTTATTATTACTGCTACTACTACTACTGCAGCAACTACTACTACTACTACTACCACTATGACAACTACGACAACCACCACTACTGCTACTACTACTATTACTAGTACTACTACTACTTCTACTACTACTACTACTACTACCACTATGACAACTAAGACAACCACCACTACTGCCACTACTACTATTACTAGTACTACTACTACTTCTACTACTACTACTACTACTACTACTACTACTACTACTACTACTTCTGCTACTATTTCTACTACTAGTACTAATATGACCTCTACTACTAGAAGTACTACTACTACTACTTTTACTAATACTACTACTAATTTACTACTCTTACTACCACTACTAATACTACTATTACAACAATAACTACTATTACTACTACCATAACTACAACTCCTACTGCTTTCGCTACTGTTACTAGGAGTACTACTACTACTATAACTACTACTATTCCGATTACTACGACTACTAATACTACTACTACAAGTACTACTACTACTACACCTACTAGTACTACTATAACAACAACTACTACTACTCCTACAACTACTCCAAATACTACTCCTGCTACTACTACAACAACTACAACTGCAACTATGACTACTACTACTGTTGCTGCTATTGCTCATGCAACTACTACAATGGCTACTATTACTATTGCTACTATTACTTCTACTACTACCACTAGTACTACCATGACTACTGCTACTAGTACTACTACTACTAATATGATAATAACTACTACTGCTACAACAACTGCAACACCTACTACTATAATTGCTACTAGTACTACTACTACTAATACGATAATAACTACTGCTGCTACAGCAACTACAACACCTACTACTATAATTGCTACTAGTACTAGTACTACTACAACTACTACTACCACAACTACCACTCCTACTACTTCTATTACTACTAGTACTACAACTACAACTACAACTCCTATTATTATTGCTATAATAATAGTAGTAGTAGCAGCAACAATAGTTATTGCAGTAGTAGTACAAATAGTAGTAGTACTAGTAATTGAAGTAGTAGTAGTAGTAGTAGTGGCAAATACAATAGTAGTATTAGTAGTAGTAGTAGTAGTAGTAGTAGTAGTAGTAGTAGTAATTGGAATAGTAGTCGTAATAGTAGTAATAGTAGTAATAGTACTAGCGGTACCTATAGTAGCAGTAGCAGTAGTACTAGAAGTAGTAGTCATAGGAGTATTTGTAGTTGTAGTTGTTGTAGTTGTTGTAGTTGTCGTTGTAGTGGTAGTAGAAGGAGTAGGAATTGGAGTAGTAGTATGAGTTGTAGTAGTACTAGTATTGCTAGGAGGAGCAGTAGTAATTGTAGTAGTAGGAGTAGGAATAGGAGTAGTTGTAGTAGTAGCAGCAGCTGTAGTAGTAGCAGTTGTTGTCAAAGTAGAAGCAGTAGCATTGGTGGTAGTAATAGTAGTAGTTGGGGTGTTAGTAGTATTAATAGTAGTAGTAATAGTAGTAGTAGTAGTAGTACTAGTACCAGTACTAATACTAGTAGCAGTATTAGTAGTAGTAATACTAGTAGTTATTGAAGTAGTAGTAGCACTAGTAGTTGTAGTAGCAATAGTAGTAGTAGTAGTAGCAGTAATATGAGTAGTAGTAGTAAAAGTAATACTAGTTGCAGAAGTAATTGTAGGAGTAGTTTTAGGAGTAGCCATAGTAATAGTAGTAGTAGTAGTAGTTGTAGTAGCAGCAGCAGCACTAGTAGATGTAGTAGTAGTAGTAGTAGTAGTAGTGGTACTAGTAGTAGCAGCAACAACAGTTGTCGTAGTAGCAAAAGCAGTAGCAATAGCACTAGTTCTTATAGTTGCAGCTATAGTAGTTGTAGTATTAGGAGCTGTAGCTTCTGTAGATGGAGTAGTTGTGGTACTAGAAATTGAAATAGTCGTAGTAGTAGCAAGAGTAGTCGTAGTAGCAGCAAAAGTAGTAGTAGTAGCAGTAGTAGTAGTAGTTGTAGTACTAGTTAGTACTAGTAGTAGTAGTAGTATTAGCAATAGTAGTACTAGTAGTAGTAGCAATAGTAGTGGCAGTAGTAATAGCAGTAGTATTAGTTTTAGTAAGAGTAGTACTAGCAGTCATAGTAGTAGTAGTAGTAGTTGTAGTAGTAGTAGAGGAAGTAGAAAGAGTAGTAGTATTAGTTACAGTAGCAGCAATTCCAGCAGCAGCAGTCATAAGAGTAGTTATAGTTGTAGCAGTCTCAGTAGTAGTAGTAGTAATAGCCATATTAGTAGCAGCTGTAGCAAGAGCAGCAATAGTTGTAGTCGCAGTAGTAGTAGTAGTAATAGTAGTAGCAATTGTTATAGTAGCAACAGTAGTAGCAGCAGCAGCAGCAGTAGTAGTAGCAGTTGCAGCAGCGGTGATTATAGTGATTGGAGTTGATGTAGTAGTAGTAGCATTTGTAGTGGCTGTAGTAGTAGTAGCCGTAATAGTAGTAGTAGTAGTGGAAGTAGTAGTAGACAAAGTATTAGTAGTAGTCGTGGTACCGGAAGTATCAATATTGGTAGTACAAATAGGGGGAGTAGTAGTAGTCGCAGTAGTAGCAGCAGCAGAAGTCGTAGTTGTAGTAGTAGCCATAGTAGCAGCTACTGTAGTAGTAGTAGTATCAGTAGTAGTAGTAGTAGTAGAAGTAGAAGTAATAATAGTAGTAATTATAGTAGTAGTAGTAGTAGTAGCAGTAATCATAGCCATAGTAGCAGTAGTAGCGGTAATAGGAGGAGTACTAGTAGTAGCAAATGGAGAGGTAGTAGTGATATCAACAGAAGTTGATGCAGTAGTTGTTGTGGTAGTAGTAGTACAAGTAGTAGTAGTTGAAGTAGTAGGAGTCGGAGTTGTAGTAGGAATAGTTGCCAGAGAAGTAGCAGTAAGAGTAGAAGTAGTAATAGTAGTGGTACTAGTAGTAGTAGTAGCAGTAGTAGCAGCAATTGTAGTGGTAGTAGTAGTGGTAGCAACAATAGCAGTAGTAATAGTCGAAGTACCTATAGTAGCAGTAGCAATAGTAGTTGTGGTAGTCGTCGTAGTAGTAATAGTAGCTATAGTAAAACTAGTACTTATAGTAGTGGTAGTAGTAGCAGTAGTTGTAGCAGTAGCAGACGTAGGTGTCATAGAAGTTCTAGCAGTAGTAGAAGTAGTAGCAGGAGTAGTAGCATAGGTTGTAATAGTCGTAGTTGTAGTAGTAGTAGTAGGAATTCTATAGTATCAATAGTAGTAGTGTTAGTGATAGTGGTATTATAGTAGTAGTTCTAGTTGTAATAGCATTTTTAGTGGCAGAACTAGTAGTAGGTGTAGTATAAGTAGTAGTTGTAGTAGCAGTAGTAGTAGTAGCAATTGTAGGAATAGTAGGAGAAGTTGTAGAAGTAGCAGTGGTAGCAGTAGTAGTGGTAGTAAGTACAGTAGCAGCAATAGTAGTAGTTGTATTGGTAGTTGTGAGATTAGTAGCAGTAGTAGTAGAAGTTCTAGTAGTTGCAATAATATTTGCAAGAGTAGTAGCTATAGCACTAGTTGTAGCAGAAGTAGTTGTACCTGTTGCAGTAGTAGCTGCCGTAGCAGTAGTAGTAGTAGTAGTAGCAGTTGCAGTTGAAGTAGTAGTAGTAGTAGTAGTATTAGCAGCTATAGTAGTAGTAGTAGTAGTCGTACTAGTAGTAGTCACAGTAGTAGTAGCGCTGTAGTTGCTGTAGTTGTAGTTAGTACAATAATAGTAGGAGGAGATGGAGTAGTAGTAGTTGTTGTTGTTGTTGCAGGAGTAGTAGTAGTATCACTAGTATTAGCAATTGTAGAAATAGAAGAATTAGTAGTAGCAGTAGCTGTAGTAGCAGTAGCAGTTGCAGTAGCACTAGTAATAGTAGTAGTAGAAGTTGCTGTAGTAGCAGTAGTAGCGATTGTATAACAAATAATAGTGGCAGTAACCATAGTTGCAATTGTTGTAGTAGTAGTAGCAGAAATAGTAGTAGTAGCCGAGGAAGTAATGGCAGTAGTAGCCGTAGCAGTGAAAGTAGCAACAGTAGTAGCCGTAATAGTTGCAATAGTAGTAGTAGCGGAAGTAGCAACCACAGCAGTAGCAGTAGTAGTAGTAGAAGCAATAGCAGTGGTTCTAGTAGCACTAGTACTAGCAGCAGTAGTTGTAGTAGTAGCAGTAGCAGTATAATTACTACCACTACTCCTACTCGTACTTGGGCTACTACTACTACTATTCCTACACTTACCACTACTCCCAATTCTCCTATTCCTATAGCTTCTACTATCACTTCTACTGCAACTATTATTACTACTTCTACACCTATTCCTACTCTTGCAACAAATACTATTACTCCTGCTCCGACTACAGCTACTCCTAATCTGGTTGTTGTTGTAGTTGCTACTACAACTTCTACTACTACAATTACTGTTGATGCTGCTACTACTTCTACTGCTACACTTACTACAACTACATCTACTACTACTACTACTACTCTTAGTACTACTAGTCTTACAATTACCACCACTACTACGACTACTACCAATATTACTATAGCTACTACTACTACTACTACCATTACTACTACTACTACTACTACGACAACTACTACTACTACTCCTCCTATTACTGCTATTACTACTACTCCAACTCCTACTACTACTACAACAACAACTGCTACTACTACTACTACTCCAACTCGTACTACAACCACTACCACCACGAATACTAAATTAATAGTGTTGTTGCAACTGCTTTTTCTACAACTACTTCTACAAGTATTACTGCTACTAATACTAATACCACTATTACCACTACCACCACCACTACTACTATAACTACAACTATTACTGCTACTATTACCGCTACTACTGCTACAACAACTGTTAATACAACTAGAACTACTACAGCTACTCAAACTGTTACTACAACTACTACTACTGCAATTACAACCACAACTCCTTCCGCTACTACTGCTACTACTACTACTACTATTACCACCACCACTGCTCCCACTATTACTACAACAACAACTACAACTACTACTACTACAACTACTTCGACTACTACTCCTTCTACTGCTACTACTACTACTACTACAACAACTATTACTAATATTACTACTACTACTACAACTATTCTTGCTCTGACAAAAACAACTACTACTACTTTTGCGCCTACCACCACCACCACCACTACTACTACCAATAATACTACAAAAATTCCTATTACTACTACTACTCCAACAACTACTACTACAAGTAAGGCTACTACCACTAGAAGTGCTACTACTACAACCACTATAACAACTAATACTATTCCTACTACTACTCCCACTCCAACTCCTCCTCCTACTACTACTACTAGTACAACTTATATTATTAGTACTACAACAACTACTACTTTTACGAAGACTACTACTACTACTACTACGACTACTACAACTACTACTATTACTACTACTACTACTACTTCTACTATGACTACCACTACTACTACTACTACTAGTACTATAACTACTATTACTACTACTACTCCTACTAATACTACTACTACTACTAGTACTACTATTACTACTTTTACTACCACTACTACTAGTACTACTACTAGTACTACTAGTACTAGTACTACTACTACTACTACTACTACTACTACTACTACTACTACTACTACTACTACTACTACTATTACTACTGCTACTACTACTAAAACTACTACTACTATATCTACTACTACTATTGCTGCTGCTACTGTTGTTACTTATACTGCTAATACAACTACACTAATTGCTACTACTACTACTTCTACTCCTCCTACTACAATCACTACTATTATTACTACTACTACTGCTATTCAAGCTACTAGTAATACAACTACTGCTTCTACTACTACTACTACTACTACTACTACTACTACTCATACTACTGCTATTACTACTACTACTACTACTACTACCACTACTACTACTACTATTACTACAACAACAACAACAACAACAACTACTACTACTACAAGAACTACCACTACTACTGCTGTTGCTACTACAACTCGTCCTATTGCTTCTACTACTACTACTCTTACTACTACGATTACTACTGTTGCTGCTGTTCCTGCTACTACCGCTACTCCTGCTACTACTACTATTACGACTACTACTACCACTACTACCACTACTACTGCTACTGCTGCTACTACTATTACTACTACAACTAATACTTCTACTACTACTACTACTACTACTTCAACAACTGCTACTGATGCTATTACTACGGCTTGTACTACTACTACTATTGCTACTACTACTACTATTTCTACTGCTACTGCTGCCGCTGCTACTACTACTTCTACAACTACTAGAACTACTACTACTACTTCTTCTACAACTACTACTACTGCTACTACTTCTGCTACTACAGCTGCAACAACAACAACAACAACAACAACAACAACAACTACACACTACTACTACTACTACCACTACTACTACTACTACTACTACTACTACTACTACTACTACTACTACTACTACTACTACGACTAGTACTACTACTACTACTACTTCTACTAATACTACTAGTACTACTAGTACTACTATTACTACGTTTACTACTACTACTAATACTACTACTACTACTACTAGTACTACCAGTACTGCTACTACTACTAGTACTATGACTATTACTACTGCTACTACTACTAAAACTACTACTACTACTTCAACTACTACTATTGCTGCTGCTACTGCTGCTACTACTACTGCTAATACAACTACTCCAATTGCTACTACTACTACTTCTGCTCCTCCTACTACAATCACTACTATTACTACTACTACTATTGCTTCTACTACTACTACTACTACTACTACTACTTCTGCTCCTCCTACTACAATCACTACTATTACTACTACTACTATTGCTTCTACTACTACTACTACTACTACTACTACTACTACTACTACTATTATTACTACTACTACTACGACTACTACTACTACTACTACTACTACTACTACTAGAACTACCACTACTGCTGCTGCAGCTACTACAACTCGTCCTATTGCTACTACTACTACTACTCTTACTACTATTATTACTACTGCTGCTGTTGTTCCTACTACTACCGCTACTCTTACTACTACTGCTATTACGACTACTACTACTACTACTATCACTACTACTACTGCTGCTACTACTACTATTACTACTACTACTAATAATTTTACTACTACTACTACTAGTACTTCTACAACTGCTACTAATACTATTACTACTGCTTGTACTACTACTACTATTGCTACTACTACTACTACTATTTCTACTGCTACTGCTGCCGCTGCTACTCCTACTACTACTACTACTACTTCTACAACAACAACAACTACTACTACTTCTTCTACTACTACTGCAACAGCAACAACAACAACAACAAC
>RXID01016902.1:0-11792 GCA_005019695.1 Trichopus zeylanicus subsp. travancoricus
AATCCATTTCTAGAATGCCTACCACACCTCCTAGCACCAGTCTCACCAACAAAATCCACATGTTTCTTACTACCAAATTCCGAACCCCCACACCTCGATTGGTTTTAATGCCCATCAAATTGTGCATCATACCCACCATTCAATGCTTCTAATTGACGTAGCAACAAGCGTGGTAGACGAGGAAAACACCGTTGCCTCTGTTAAGAACTCCTTGAATCCACAAGGAAGAGAGAAAATTCACTAAAGTAGAACTTTATTGAGAATAAAAGTTGTTCTCCCGTCATAGGGCTCAAGGCCTATTTATACAAATACCAGAAGTCCAATTTGAGTAAGTTTTTACTTTCCCAAGTCCTAAACTGAATACAACTCAGCTTGAACCCATTAATTGGGTTGATAGAAGTTCTAAATAAGTTAACATACGAAAATAAAATCCTAATTAAGGATTCATCTTTCCCAAGTCCTAAACTGAATAGGATTCAGCACAAAATTAGTCTTGGGTTAGTGGAATCCGAAAATAAGACCTAAGACATCATAATGAAGAGAATTTAAATATAGAAAGGTACTAAGTAAGGTAAATCCTAAGTTTAAATAAAGGAGTGAATCAAATCATTTGTCATACCCCTGGACTTTTGATTAGCTCCTTGATATTTCTGAACTTTCTTTGAGCTTCAACATCAGTATCCCCTTATTGTTAAAGAAAACTCGTCCTCGAGTTATTTTGTCGTAACTTGCAGTCCTCAGGTGCATGGTAGTCAAACAAATCTTGAATATTAAAAGTGTTTGAGATTCCCAAATCCTTCGGGAGGTCAATGACATAGGCATTGCTGTTTATCTTTCTTAGTATCTTCAGTGACCCAATTTTCTTCTATTTCAGTTTGTTGTAAGTTCCAGTTGGAAACGTTCCTTCCTCAAGTGCACCATCACCAGATCTCCTTTTTGAAACTCTTTTGGACGCTTATGAATGTCCGCTTTAATTTTGTATTTGACATTTGATTCTTCTAATTTCTTCTTTACCTCAGTATGCACTTCAATATTTCTCTCCACCATATTGTTTGCAGCTATGCTTGTTCATGGCAATTTGGACAACACTATCAAATCCAGCGGGTGCTTTGGGGTTCTTTCATTGACAATTTCAAATAGTGATTTTCCTGTGGACCTGTTCTTCATGTTATTGAAAGCGAATTCAGTTTGTGCGAGTGCATAATCCCACTGCTCTGGTTTGTCTCTTACAAGACACCGAATGATATTTATAAGTGTTCGGTTCACCACTTCAGTTTGTCCATCTGTTTGTGGATGATAAGCACTGCTAAATTGTAAAGACGTATCAAATCGCCTTCACAATGTCTTCCAAAAGTGACTTAAAAATTTTGTGTCACGATCAGAAGTAATAGTCTTTGGCACTCCATGTAGCCTTACAATCTCTTGAAAGAATAGATTAGCCACCATTGTTACATTTGCTGTCTTCTTACATTGAATGAAGTGTGCCATCTTGGAAAATCTGTCGATAATAACAAATACTGAATCTAAGCCTCGTTGAGTCTTGGGCAGGCTCAAAACAAAATCCATCGATAGATCCTCCCATGGGGCATTTGACACAGGCAATGGGGTATAAAGGCCAGTGTTTTGAGAGCTTCCTTTGGCTGTTTGGCATACATAATACCTTTGTACAAAACGACCGACATCCCTCCTAAGTTGTGGCTAGTAGTAGCGCTCTTCAACTAGTGCAATGCTCTTGTCACGCCCAAGATGTCCTGCTAGGCGACTGCTATGCAACTCTTTCACCACCTTTTCTCTTAATGAGAACCTTGGAATGTAAAGACGAGAACCCTTAAAGAGAAAGCCTTCATGGAGATATAAATCACTTCTTTGTCCTGCTTGGCACTTTCTAAACTCCTCTTTAAAATCTTCATCTTCAGCAAACAATTCCTTCAAATAATCAAACCCTTCAACTTCGTTGCTTATAGTTACCATCAAGGCTGCCCTACGGCTCAAAGCATTTGCCACCTTATTTTTTTGTCCAGATTTGTGTTTCAAAATATAGGTGTATTGCTGTAAGAATGACGACCATCGACCATGCATGCGATTCAAGTCCTTCTGGCTATCAATAAATTTCAAAGCTTGGTGGTCAGTATATGGAATGAACTCTCGTTGAATTAGATAGTGCTTCCAATAACGAACTGCTTGTATAACAGCATAAAATTCCAGCTCATATGTAGACCACTTCTTTTGAGCTTCACTCAACTTTTCACTATAGAAAGCTACTGGTCTTCCTTCCTGGGATAGAACGGCTCCAATGCCTATGTACGAAGCATCACAATCTACCTCAAATAACTTCTCGAAGTTGGGCAATGCCAAAACAGATGCAGTAGATAACTTCTCCTTGATTAATTCGAAGCATCTATTAGCTTCTTGAGTCTAGGAGAACTTGCGTTGCTTTAAACATTCAGTTATTGGTGCCATAATGGAACTAAAGTTTTTGACAAACCTCCGATAGAATGTCGCCAGACCATGGAAGCTTCTAACTTCTGATACACTTCTGGGTATCGGCCATTCTTTAATAGCTTTTACCTTTTCTTCATCAACATGAATGCCTTCCGCTTACAATAAAACCCAAGAACACCAAGTGGTCAGTCATAAAATGGCATTTCTTTGAGTTGATGTACAACTTCTCCTTCTTCAGCACAGTAAGCACTTCTGTTAGATGCCTTTTATGTTCTTCTTCAGTATGACTGTACACCAAGATATCATCAAAGTAAACAATAACAAAATGACCAATGAAAGGTTTGAGTACCTGATTCATCAATCGCATGAAGGTACTTGGTGCATTTGAGAGTCCAAAAGGCATAACAAGCCACACATAAAGTCCTTCTTTTGTTTTGAAAGCAGTTTTCCATTCAGCAACCGGGTCTAAGTCTGATTTGATGGTATCCACTTCCTCAAATCGATCTTGGAGAAAACCTTTGACCCTTCCAACATGTCCAACATGTCCTCTAAGCGAGGAATTGGGAATCTATACTTTACCGTGATTCGGTTGATAGCTCGACTATCTACACACATCCGCCAACTTCCATCTTTCTTCAGTGTCAATAAGGCTGGAACTGCACATGGGCTCATGCTGACTCTGACCATTCCTTTTCTGATCAACTTCTCAATCTTGTCTTGTAAAATTTGTGACTCTTTTGGACTCATTCTATAGTGGGGCAGATTTGGTAAACTCGGTCCAGGAGCAAGGTTAATGTGGTGCTGAATATCTCTCATTGGGGGTAGTTCATCAGGAAGTTCATCGAGCATGATTTCCTTGAATTCATCTAGGAAGGGTTGCAAAGCCTTTTGGAGCTTCAGTGGGCATTGTCTCCATTCCTTTCTCGATCAAAACAAATATTTTGGATGTCTCTTTAGCCTCGTTTATAAAATTTTCCACAATTAGGAAGGAGTGACCCTCCTCTTGTAAACTTTTGGGTCGACACTCTTCGCCAATGGGGGTAAGGATAATTTTCTTTCCATCTTTGAAGAAGATGCAGCGATTGTCTTGCCCACGATGTGTAGAATCTCTATCGAATTGCCAAGGTCTGCCAAGAAGAATATGGCATGCATTCATCTCCACAACATCACAGGTTACCTCATCCTTGTAGAATTTTCCAATGGAAAAACAAATTTGACACCGTTCAGTTACCTTAGTTTCACCAAACTTTTTAATCCAGCCGATCTTGTAGGGAGAAGGATGTGATTCCGTCTTCAATTGAAGCTTGTCAACCATAGTCTTGGAGATGATGTTTTCACTGCTTCCTCCATCAATAATCATGTCACAGATCTTGCTATTTACTGTGCATCGAGTGCGAAAGATATTGTGACGTTGTAGGTTTTCCTCTTGCTTTGGGATGTACATCAGAGTTCGAACTACTAAAGATGACCTTTCACCATCAGGCTCCTCGAATATTCCATCTTCATAGTTTTCTTGATCACAAGCTAGGTCATCATCTTTTGAGTCATGTAAATTGTCAGCAACAAAATTATCTTCAATAGCCAAGTTCACAGGTTGTTGTGCTGGACAAACATTAGAACAATGTCCAAATTTTCCACAACGATAGCACTTTAGATCAAGATTTGAACTTGGGTTCTTTGCTGATGTGGCATTTCCTGATGGCCTTGTAGGTCTAGCTTCAAGACTCACTTGTGTGGGAGGGCGAGAAGGTTGTGTAGCTGCACCTCCATTAGGAATAGATTGTGCTCCTTTTGAATTCTCACCAATGGTTCTCCCCACCTGATTTCTGATGACAGGTCGCTCCAATTGGGACTCCACACGAGTTGCACTCCTCACAGCCTCATTAACCGTCCAAAGAGGTTGTAAAGAAAGCCTATCTTGGATGGTTGTGCGTAGCCCAACCACCGATAATCTTGCCACTTGATGAGATTCATCCCTCCAATTAGATTATACGTGCTAGATGAGGCGATTAAAACTCCGCAGAGATTTCTTCACACTGCGATTATAACCTGTCCGACAATTTTGATATTGCTGAAAGAGGTACCTGGCATAATCTATGGGAAGGAATTGCTTTTCGAGAAGAGCCTTCATCCATGGCCATGCTCGAATTGGAGCTTTATTTTGGCATGTCCTTTCCAATTGGATGCGTTCCCACCATGCTGATGCACCCCCCTTTAGTCGGTAAGCAACAAGCTTCACTTTCTTCGAATCTGAAATCTCCATGTAGTCAAAGAACCGTTCCACTTCAGCGAGCCAATCGAGAAAATCTTCGATCTGAAGTTGGCCATTGAAAGATGGGAGATCAATCTTCAAGCGAAAATCATGACGTCTATCATGCTTAGAAACTAGTCGATGAAGGATGTCTTCAACTTCTTCGTCGCTGGAATTTTCAAGGATTTGTAAACCCTTTGGATTCACTTGCGGAGCCTTTCCTTGACCAATTGGATCGCGAGTCACTTCATCGATCCGTTGACGTGGTTGATTCAGGCCTTCAAGTTGATCCATCCTCAGCATCAACCTTGCAAGTGAGTTTTGGATTGCCTCCATGGTCGAATCAAAATACTCACGGCTGATGTGATTACCCACAAGAGCACCGTCCCTAAGGTTGCTGCTGGTTGCGTCGTCGTTAGACATTAAGCAAGGAGAGCCTCGCTATGATACCACTTGACGTAGCAACAAGTGTGCTAGACGAGGAAAACACCGTTGCCTTTGTTAAGAACTCCTTGAATCCACAAGGAAGAGAGAAAATTCACTAAAGTAGAACTTTATTGATAATAAAAGTTGTCTCCCGTCCATAGGACTAAAGGCCTATTTATACAAATACCAGAAATCCAATTTGAGTAAGTTTCTGGCTTCCCAAGTCCTAAACTGAATATAACTCAGTTTAAACCCATTAATTGGGTTGGTAGAAGTTCTAATAAGTTAACCTACGAAAATAAAATCCTAAATAAAGATTCATCCTTCCCAAGTCCTAAACTGAATAGGATTCAGTCCAAAATTGGTCTTGGGTTGGTGGAATCCAAGAATAAGACCTAAGACATCATAATGAAGAGAATTTTAAACATAGAAAGGTACTAAGTAAGGTAAATCCTAAGTTTAAATAGAAGAGTGAATCAAATCATTTGTCATGGCCCCTTGATTTTTGAATTAGTTTCTTTTTATATTCTTGAACTTCCTTTGAGTGTCCTACATCATCAAGAAAAAGAAGAAGGAGAAGTAGAAGGAGAAGAAAAAGAAGAAGGAGAACAAGAAAAAGAAGAAGGAGGAGGAGGAGGAGGAGGAGGAGGAGGAGGAGGAGGAGGAGCAGAAGAAGAAGAAGAAGAAGAAGAAGGAGTAGGATAAGGAGAAGCAGAAGGAGAAGAAGAAGGAGAATTTCTATCCCCTGCCATCTGTTATCAGATAGGTAAATTTCTATCCAACACTATCAATCATAATGTTTGTTACCAAATCATATGATTACCTAGATTGATTTTCATTACAAAAATACCAAGAACATTTTCTGTAAAAGAACTTAAAATCATTCAACAGTTTACCTGCATTGTGCCAGCACCAAGTTCTGGTGTTGAAAAGTTTCAATATCTCAGCAACACATTGGCCTACTTCAGGAGCTAAGACTGGCAAACATTTACTAATGTCCAAATAGTCGGACAACATCTTCAGCAAGATTAACCCACTGAAAAAGACACAAACGTAAATTTCAAGTTGAAGTGCACCTCAAGAAAAAGCACAAAAAAAGCTGAAGTATTAACATAAATAATTGACATCAAGGTACAAAAGGCAGGATGAATTTATGAACTCAATGTTTTGGTAGATGGACTGCTAATGTCAAAGATAAGAGTTCACCAAAAGAATCACGATCAGGAATGCCCAGCAAAAAATATGGAAGGTGCAATAGCCACACCAGAGTTTCTCATCATAAAGGGAAAACTAACCAGTTTACCATGTGATAACCAATGCCTACATGTACAAGAGTTCGAGAAGCAGATTTAGCAGGTTGATTCTGGTTGATATGCTCATTCCGGGCAGAAGGTGCAAGTTCAGCTTTTGTTTCTTGAACTGGTAGAGTTACTGACTCAATCGAAACTTGCCCAACATGATTTGGATCGGGTGGAACAGATTCATTTGCATCAGAAAAATGGTGAGAAGTGGGATTCTGATAATCAGGTGATGATGAACTTTGATTGTCTGGTATAAGCTCAGTGTCAATTTGTGGATGAAGAAAAAGAAACAACAATGGACTGAAATTTCTTCAGGGACGTCTGAAGCCCATGTCTCTCGGTCAAGAACTGCCTTAATCTTTGTCATCTGAAAATACAACCCTCATGGTTCAGCAAAATGTAGGTCATTGTTAACATGTCACAGAAATTACCATGTTACAACAAACTTACGCGCGATTTGTGCTGATTTTGAAGGAATGACTATGACTGCTATAAAGATCCACGGATACTGTACCCTAACCTGCCACCAATCTTTTGAAATGAACCTTATTTAGTATAAGCTTAGGATACTAATAAAACATAAGCACAAAGAAGAAGAAGCCGCCGTCTCAGTAGCCACTATAAAAGCCATGGTAATGTTATAGATACTCAGAAATTCTTGAATCTTTAATTTAGGGTGAAGACAGATGGTGAACACCAAGAAGTTTAGCCCCCCAGCTTGGATGTGCAGCATTACAAGCAGCTACCAAGGCTTCTGTATTTTCTCGCAATTCATCAGCACTACAATTAATTCCCTTTTATCAGAACTGACAAGCAAAAAAACTTGTAAGACAACTCCAAAAACTGTTTCAGAATAACATCTAAAGTTGACTAAAAAATGAGTGCACTCCAAGTTACAAAAACAAGAAGTGGCATGATAGTCAGGTAGAATCCGATGAGAAGGAAATAATCTAGAAATGAAGGGTGCAATGAAAAAAAGGCGCATTGGCAACAATAATAGGTTCCCTGGGCTAAATTTCATATGCTGACATCTTATCACTCACCAGAAACCACTATCATCATGGGCTAAATTTCATATGCTGACATCTTATCACTCACCAGAAACCACTATCATCATTCTGATAGCTTCTGTGTGATGAGAAGATCAACCATATTGACATTGATCAGTTGATACCTGCCCTTAAATTCATTCCACATAATTCAATCTTGTGGGATCTGTAAAAATGAATTTCAACTAGAATACATATCACAATTGCCACAATTTGATGCCTTATGGGGAGTGTATGTGTGAGGATGCATAGGCTCATTTGTAGGCACAGGTTTGCAGTCAATTCAGCAAATCAAATGACTAGCCATAATAGATGAGGCCAGAAGCCATGGGAAAAGATAAAAGAACACAGCATGATTCTCTCATTTAAAATGTCTAAACCACTTCATTGAATTAATCATATTTTTTTTCACTTATAAGCTGCAATAAGAGGTCTTAATGTGTCTTTTGCTCCTTTCCCACTATAAAAAACAATAAGCACCTATATAATATACATCTCACTTCCATCAAGGTTACAATGTGCAGTGCCTGTCCTGCAACTGGTCTCCAATCTAGCTGCTTGAATGTCGGTCATGCTGAAAGTTGCTTACCTGACTGCTACTTCTTCCCTTAAAGAAAGGGGGTCTCATTCAACTGTTGCTACCTGACAGCCCATGAGGATTGCTTGGCCACTGCACTGACTTGATTCCCATTTTCCTTATATTATATTAGCAAGAAATTTCTTTCTAGTTTGTGATTTGTGACTGACCCAACTAAGACATAACTCCATCTCAGGATCCTTTTACAGTTTGCTACTTTCTAGCTCTTAGCTTTACTACCTCTACTGAGAAGCTCTCTCTCTCTTCCGGTTTGCCCAATCAAATTATTCTTTTTCCTCTGCAAACCAACCAGCCACTTTTTGAAAATGACATTTGCTACACCGGGAACTGCTTTATAAAAAAAATGTTGGAGAGATAGATTGATGTAGGACGCTCAAAGGAAGTTTAGAAATATCAAAAAGAAGCAAATTCAGAGTCAAGAGGCCATGGCAAATGATCTGATTCACTGATTCACTCTTTTATTTAACTTAGAATTTATCTTAGTACCTTTCTATGTTGAAATTCTCTTCATTATGATGTCATGAGTCTCTCCTAGTATGAGTCAACTAGGTCTTATTCGCAGATTCCACCAACCCAAGATTAACTACGTCAAGTGGTATTAGAGCGAGGCTCTCCTTGCCTAATATCTAACGACAACGTAACCAGCCTCAACCCTAAGGACGGTGCTCCTGTGGGTAATCACATCAGCCGTGAGTTTTTTGACTGGACCATGGATGGATCAACTTGAAGGCCTGAATCAACCACGTCGATGGATCGATGAAGGGACTACCGATCCAATTGGCCGAGGAAAGGCTCTGCAAGTGAATCCAAAGAGTTTACAAATCCTTGAAAACTCCAATGATGAAGAAATTGAAGAAATCCTTCATAGACCAGTTTCTGAGCATAATAAACATCATGATTTTTGCTTAAAGATTGATCTCCCATCTTTCAATGGCCAACTTCAGATTGAAGATTTTCTTGATTGGCTTGCTGAAGTGGAACGGTTCTTCGACTACATGGAGATATTCCGGATTCGAAGAAAGTGAAGCTTCTTGCTTACTGACCCAAGGGGGTGCATCAGCATGATGGGAATGAGAAGGAGAAGGAGAAGGAGAAGCAGAAGCAGAAGCAGAAGGAGATGGAGAAGCAAAAGAAGAAGAAGGAGAAGGAGAAGCAGAAAGAGAAGAAGAAGGAGAAGAAGAAGGAGAAGAAGAAGGAGAAGTAGATGGAGAAGGAGAAGGAGAAGGAGAATGAGAAGGAGAAGAAGAAGGAGGAGAAGAAGAAGAAGATGAAGGAGAAGCAGAACGAGAAGGAAAAGAAGAAGGAGAAGAAGAAGGAGAAGCAGAACGAAAAGGAGAAGCAGGAGGAGAAAAAGAGGAGATGGAGAAGGAGAAGTAGAAGGAGAAGGAGAAGCAGCAGGAGAAGGAGAATGAGAAGAAGAAGCCAAAGAAGAAGGAGAAGGAGAAGGAGAAGAGGAAGAAAAAAGAGAAGAAGAAGGAGAAGCAGAAGGAAAAGGAGAAGGAGAAGAAGATGGAGATGGAGAAGCAGAAGGAGAAGGAGAAGGAGATGGAGAAGTAGAAGCAGAAGGAGAAGGAGAAGAAGAAGGAGAAGAAGAAGGAGAAGGAGAAGAAGAAGGAGAAGAAGAAGGAGAAGGAAAAGGAGAAGGAGAAGGAGGAGCAAAAGCAGAAGGAGAAGGAGAAGCAGAAGGAAAAGGAGAAGGAGAAGGTGGAGAAGAAGCAGAAGAAGAAGTAGAACAAGAAGAAGAAGAAGAAGTAGCAGGAGAAGGAGAAGGAGAAGCAGAAGGAGAAGAAGAAGGAGAAGCAGAAGGAGAAGGAGAAGCAGAAGGATAAGGATAAGGAGAAGCAGAAGGGGAAGAAGAGGGAGAAGAAGAAGGAGAATCAGAATGAGAAAGAGAAGAAGAAGGAGAAGTAGAAGGAGAAGGAGAAGAAGAAGGAGAAGTAGAAGGAGAAGGAGAAGAAGAAGGAGAAGTAGAAGGAGAAGGAGAAGTAGAAGGAGAAGCAGAATGAGAAGTAGAAGCAGAAGGAGAAGGAGAAAAAGAAGGAGAGGGAGGAGGCGATAGAGAAGGAGAAGGAGAAGCAGAAGGAGAAGGAGAAGGAGAAGAAGAAGGAGGAGAATAAGAAGGAGAAGCAGAAGGAGAAGGAGAAGAAGGAGAAGACGAAGAAGGAGGAAGAGAAGAAGAAGGAGAAGGAGAAGCAGAAGGAGAAGGAGAAGGAGAAGTAGAACCAGAAGCAAAAGAAGAAGGAGAAGCAGAATGAGAAGGAGAAGAAGAAGGAGAAGCAGAATGAGGCAAAGAAGGAGCAGGAGAGGGCGAACGAGAAGGAGTAGGAGAAGGAGAAGGAGAAGGAGAAGAAGAAGCAGAAAAAGAAGTAGTACAAGAAGAAGAAGAAGAAGAAGAAGAAGAAGAAGAAGGAGAATGACAAGGAGAAGGAGAAGGAGAAGGAGAAGAAGAAGAAGAAGAAGGAGAAGTAGAAGCAGGAGGAGAAGCATAAGAAGAAGGAGAAGAAGAAACAAAAGCAGAAGGAGAAGGAGAAGCAAAAGGAGAAGGAGAAGGAGAAGGAGAAGGAGAAGAAGATGGAGAAGGAGAAGGAGAAGCAGAAGAAGAGGAAGGAGAAGCAGAAGGAGGAGGAGAAGAAAAAGGAGGAGATGAAGGAGAAGGAGAAGCAGAGGGAGAATGAGAAGGAGAAGGAGAAGAAGGAGAAGTAGAACAAGAAGGAAAAGAAAAAGGAGAAGCAGAACTAGAAGGAGAAGAAGGAGGAGAAACAGAATGAGAAGGAGAAGAAGAAGGAGAAGGAGAACAAGAAGGAGAAGCAAAAGGAGGAGAAAAAGAGGAGATGGAGAAGAAAAAGGAGAAGGAGAAGCTCAAGGAATAGGAGAAGCAGAAGGAGAAGGAAATGAGAAGAAGAAGCAGAAGAAGAAGGAGAAGGAGAAGGAGAAGGAGAAGAAGAAGAAGAAGGAGACGCAGAAGGAGAAGCAGAAGGGGAAGAAGTAGGAGAAGGAGAAGGAGAAGGAGATGGAGAAGGAGAAGCTGAAGCAGAAGGCAAAGGAGAAGAAGGAGACAGAGAAGCAGAAGGAGAAGGAGAAGAAGAATGAGACTAAGAAGGAGGAGGAGAAGAAGAACGAGAAGGAGAAGGAGAAGAAGAAGAAGAAGGACAAGAAGGAGAAGCAGAAGGAGAAGAAGAAGGACAAGAAGATGGAGATGGAGAAGCAAAAGGGGAAGGAGAAGCAGAAGGAGAAGGAGAAGGAGAAGGAGATGGAGAAGGAGGAGGAGAAGCAGAAGGAGAAGGAGAAGAAGAAGGAGAAGGAGAAGGATAAGGAGAAGGGGAAGGAGAAGAAGAAGGAAACGGAAAAGCAGAAGGAGAAGGAGAAGAAGAAGGAGATGGAAAAGGAGAAGGAGAAGCAAAAGGAGAAGGAGAAGGAGAAGCAGAAGGAGAAGGGGAAGCAGAAGGAGAAGGGGAAGAAGAAGGAGAAGAAGAAGGAGAAGCAGAGGGAGAAGGAGAAGAAGACGCAAAAGCAGAACGAGAAGGAGAAGAAGAAGCAGGAGTAGAATGAGAAGGAGAAGCAGAAGGAGAAGGAGAAGCAAAAGATGTAGGAGAAGGAGAAGGAGAAGAAGAAGGAGAGGAAGAAGGAGAGGCAGAAGGAGAAGCAGAAGGAGAAGGATATGGAGAAGGAGAAGGATAAGGAGAAGATGAAGGAGAAGAATAAGAAGGAGGACAAGAAGAAGAAGA
>RXID01016905.1:0-39495 GCA_005019695.1 Trichopus zeylanicus subsp. travancoricus
CTTCTCCTTCTTCTTCTCCTTCTTCTTCTCCTTCCACTTCTTCTTCTTCTGCTTCCCCTTCTACTTCTTCTTCTTCTTCGGCTTCTTCTTTTGCTTCTTCTTCTCCTTCTAGTTCTCCTTTTCCTTCTCCTTCTCTTCCTTGATGTAGGACACTCAAAGGAAGTTCAAGAATATCAAAAGAAGCTAATTCAGAAGTCAAGGGGCCATGACAAATGATTTGATTCACTCTTCTATTTAAACTTAGGATTTACCTTACTCAGTACCTTTGACCATTCCAACATGTCCAACATGTCCTCTAAGCGAGGCATTGGGAATCTATACTTTACCGTTATTTGGTTGATAGCTCAACTATCTACACACATCCGCCAACTTCCATCTTTCTTAGGTGTCAATAAGGCTGGAACTGCACATGGGCTCATGCTGACTCTGACCATTTCTTTTCTGATCAACTCTTCAACCTTGTCTTGTAAAATTTGTGACTCTTTTGGACTCATTTTGTAGTGGGGCAGATTTGGTAAACATGCTCTAGGAACAAGGTCAATGTGGTGCTGAATATCTCTCATTGGGGGTAGTTCATCAAAAAGATCATCCGGCATGATTTTCGTGAATTCATCTAGGAAGGGTTGCAAGCTTTTTGGAGCTTCAGTGGGCATTGTCTATTCCTTTCTCAATCACAACAAATATTTGAGATGTCTCTCTAGCCTCGTTTATAAAATTTTGCACAATCAGGAAGGAGTGACCCTCCTCTTGTAAACTTTTGGGTCGACGCTCTTTGCCAATGGGGGTAAGGATAATTTTCTTTCCATCTTTGAAGAAGATGTAGCGATTGTCTCGCCCACGATGTGTAGAATCTCTATCAAATTGTCAAGGTCTGCCAAGAAGAATATGACATGCATCCATCTCCACAACATCACAGGTTACCTCATCCTTGTAGAATTTTCCAATGGAAAAATAAATTTGACACCGTTCAGTTACCTTAGTTTCACCAACCTTTTTAATCCAGCCGATCTTGTAGGGAGAGGGATGTGATTCCGTTTTCAATTGAAGCTTGTCAACCATAGTCTTGGAGATGATGTTTTCACTGCTTCCCCCATCAATAATCATGTCACAAATCTTGCCATTTACTCTACATTGAGTGCGGAAGATATTGTGACGTTGTAGGTTTTCCTCTTGCTTTGGGATGTACATCAGATTCTGAACTATTAAAGATGACCTTTCACCATCAGGCTCCTCGAATATTCCATCTTCATAGTTTTCTTGATCACAAGCTAAGTCATCATCTTTTGAGTCATGTAAATTGTCAGCCACAAAATTATCTTTAATAGCCAAGTTCACAGGTTATCTTGCTGGACAAACATTAGAACGATGTCCAAGTTTTCCACAGCAATAACACTTTAGATCAGGATTTGAACTTGGGTTCTTTGCTGATGTGGTGTTTCCTGATGGCCTTGTAGGTCTAGCTTCAAGACTCATTTGTGTGGGAGGTCGAGGAGGTTGTGTAGCTATACCTCTATTAGGAATAGATTGTTCTCCTTTTGAATTCTCACCAATGGTTCTCCCCACCTGATTTCTGATGACAGGTCGTTCCAATTGGGACTCCACATGAGTTGCACTCCTCACAGCCTCATTAACCATCCAAATAGGTTGCAAAGAAATCCTATCTTGGATGGTTGTGCGTAGCCCACCGATGAAGCTTGCCACTTGATGAGATTCAGTCTCTATTAGATTATTATGTGCTGATAGGAGATAGAACTCCTCAGCATATGCCTTAACACTGCGATTACCCTGTCGACAATTTTGATATTGCTGAAAGAGTACCTGGTCATAATCTATGGGAAGGAATTGCTTTTCGAAAAGAGCCTTCATCCGTGGCCATGCTCGAATTGGAGCTTTATTTGGTGTGTCCTTTCCAACTGGATGCGTTCCCACCATGCTGATGCACCCCCCTTGAGTTGATAAGCAACAAGCTTCACTTTATTCAAATATGGTATCTCCATGTAGTCAAAGAACCGTTCCACTTCAGTGAGCCAATCGAGAAAATCTTCGATCTGAAGTTGGCCATTGAAAGATGGGAGATCAATCTTCAAGCGAAAATCATGACGTCTATCATGCTCAAAAACTGGTCGGTGAAGGATGTCTTCAATTTCTTCATCGCTGGAGTTTTCAAGTATTTGTAAACCCTTTGGATTCACTTGCGGAGCCTTTCCTCGACCAATTGGATCGCGAGTCACTTCATCGATCCGTCGACATGGTTGATTCAGGCCTTCAAGTTGATCCATCCTCAGAATCAACCTTGCAAGTGAGTTTTGGGTTGCCTCCATGGTCGAATCAAAATACTCACGGCTGATGTGATTACCCACAGGAGCACCATCCCTAGGGTTGCTGCTGGTTGTGTCGTCGTTAGACATTAAGCAAGGAGAACCTCGCTCTGATACCACTTGACGTAGCAACAAGCGTGGTAGACGAGGAAAACACCGTTGCCTCTGTTAAGAACTCCTTGAATCCACAAGGAAAAGATAAAATTCACTAAAGTAGAACTTTATTGAGAATAAAAGTTGTTCTCCCGTCCATAGGGCTCAAGGCCTATTTATGCAAATACCAGAAGTCCAGTTTGAGTAAGTTTCTAGCTTCCCAAGTCCTAAACTGAATACAACTCAGCTTGAACCCATTAATTGGGTTGATAGAAGTTCTAAATAAGTTAACCTACGAAAATAAAATCCTAAATTAGGATTCATCCTTCCCAAGTCCTAAACTGAATATAGGATTCAGTCCAAAATTAGTCTTGGGTTAGTGGAATCCGAAAATAAGACCTAAGACATCATACTGAAGAGAATTTAAACATAGAAAGGTACTAAGTAAGGTAAATCCTAACTTTAAATAAAGTAGTGAATCAAATCATTTGTCATGGCCCTTTGACTTCTGAATTAGCTCCTTTTGATATTTCTAAACTTCCTTTTGAGTGTCCTACATCAGACCCCCTTTCTTTAAGGGAAGAAGTAGCAGTCAGGTAAGCAACTATCAGCAAGACCGACATTCAAGCAGTTAGATTGGAGAGCGGTTGCAGGATAGGCACTGCACACTGTAACCTTGATGGAAGTGAGATGTATATTATATAGGTGTTTATTGTTTTTTATAGTGGGCAAGGAGCAAAAGACACATTAAGACCTCTTATTACAGCTTATAAGTGAAAAAAATCTGATTAATTCAATGAAGTGGTTTAGACATTTTAAATGAGATAATCTTGCTGTGTTCTTTTATCTTTTCCCATGGCTTCTGGCCTCTACTATCTATTATGGCTAGTAATTTGATTTGCTGAATTGACTGCACATTTGTGCCTACAAATGAGCCTATGCATCCTCACACATACACTCCCCAGAAGGCATCAAATTGTGGCAATTGTGATAGAGACCAGATTATGTGCTGAGATATGTATTCTAGTTGAAATTCATTTTTACAGATTCCACAAGATTGAATTATGTGGAATGAATTTAAGGGCAGGTATCAACTGATCAATGTCAATATGGTTGATCTTCTCATCACACAGAAGCTATCAGAATGATGATAGTGGTTTCTGGTGAGTGATAAGATGTCAGCATATGAAATTTAGCCCAGGGAACCTATTATTGTTGCCAATGTGCCTTTTTTCATTGCACCCTTCATTTCTAGATTATTTCCTTTTTCATCGGATTCTACCTGACTATCATGCCACTTCTTGTTTTTGTAACTTGGAGTGCACTCATTTTTTAGTCAACTTTAGTGTTATTCTGGAACAGTTTTTAGAGTTGTCTTACAAGTTTTTTTGCGTGTCAGTTCTGATAAAAGGGAATTAATTGTAGTGCTGATGAATTGCGAGAAAATACAGAAGCCTTGGTAGCTGCTTGTAATGCTGCTCATCCGAGATGGGCTAAACTTCTTGGTGTTCACCATCTTCTTCACCCTAAATTAAAGATTCAAGAATTTCTGAGTATCTATAACATTACCATGGCTTTTATAGTGGCTACTGAGAAGGCGGCTTCTTCTTCTTCATGCTTATGTTTATTAGGATCCTAAGCTTATACTAAATAAGGTTCATTTCAAAAGATTGGTGGCAGGTTAGGGTACAGTATCCGTGGATCTCTACAAGTACAGTCATAGTCATTCCTTCAAAATCAGCACAAATCGCGAGTAAGTTTGTTGTAACATGGTAATTTCTGTGACATGTTAACAATGACCTACATTTTGCTGAACCATGAGGGTTGTATTTTCAGATGACAAAGATTAAGGCAGTTCTTGACTGAGAGACATGGTTTTCAGACATCCCTGAAGAATTTCAGTCCATTTTTGTGTCTTTTTCTTCATCCACAAATTGACACTGAGCTTATACCTGACAATCAAAGTTCATCATCACCTGATTATCAGAATCCCACTTCTCACCATTTTTCTGATGCAAAAGAATCTGTTCCACCCGATCCAAATCATGTTGGGCAAGTTTCGACTGAGTCAGTAACTCTACCAGTTCAAGAAACAAAAGCTGAACTTGCACCTTCTGCCCGGAATGAGCATATCAACCAGAATCAACCTGATAAATCTACTTCTCGAACTCATGTTGTAGGCATTGGTTATCACATGGTAAACTGGTTAGTTTGCCCTTTATGATGAGAAACTCTGGTGTGGCTATTGCACCTTCGATATTTTTTGCTGGGCATTCTTGATCGTGATTCTTGTGGTGAACTCTTATCTCTGACATTAGCAGTCCATCTACCAAAACATTGAGTTCAAAAATTCATCCTGCCTTTTGTACCTTGATGTTGATTATTTATGTTAATACTTCAGCTTTTTTTGTGTGCTTTTTCTTGAAGGTGCACTTCAACTTTAAATTTACATTTGTCTTTTTCAGTGGGTTAATCTTGCTGAAGATGTTGTCCGACTATTTGGACATTAGTAAATGTTTGCCAGTCTTAGCTCCTGAAGTAGGCCAATGTGTTGCTGAGATATTGAAACTTTTCAACACCAGAACTTTTCAGCTTGTTCTTGGTGCTGGCACAATGCAGGTAAACTGTTTAATGATTTTAAGTTCTTTTACAGAAAATGTTCTTGGTATTTGTGTAATGAAAATCAATCTATTTATTCATATGATTTGGTAACAAACATTATGATTGATAGTGATGGATAGAAATTTACCTGTCTGATAACAGATGGCAGGGGAAGAGGTTAAAAAAATCTGTCTTGAAGTTCCCTTTACAGGTATCCGGTTTAAAGTCTATAACTTCAAAATACTTGGCCTTGGCAAGCCAGGTCATCAGTTTTACCTATGCTATTATACCAGGAGAACTTTTTATGAACCGGTTATGGTTGTAATTAGAGCCAGGCACTTGATTTTTCTTAGCCTGTTAATAGGTTGTGCATCACCAAGTGTTGTAATTTTTTATTTCTTATCAACGTTAATTAGTTAGTTTGTTTTCTAAATCATTTTATTCTGGAATAAAATTTTCTGAACTTATGGAACTAATTGGGAGTTATAGAGAATTTCATGGTTGGATTGTGTGGTTTGGCTAGCATGGTGTGACATTCCTGAAATTCAGCTTGGGTAAAACCAGATTCTGCTCGGGCTTTAGTGCCACAGGCTACTGTGGACCCAGAAACCAGTTTGGGTTGTATTTCAAGCTAGTAATATACAGCCAAAGAAATTCAAGAAGATAGGCCAGGCTCTGGCCAATAAACCATGCTTGATTTAAGCCTGGAATAGGAGACTCTGGGGATGTGGTTCAGATCTTCCCGGTGACCAATTTTAATTCCTATATATCGGTAAATATGTGAGGCAGTCTTGTTGTTGGCTTTTAATATTGTGTTAATTTTGTAAAATGTGGAGGAAAATTGAAGCTGCCTACAGTGATCTATATTTACTTCTGGAACATATGTCAAGACTGCTCCTAGTGGTAGAAAATTTTGTTCTTTGTCAGACAGGAACTATTTTCTTTAATTTATTATCGCAATTGTTTTTTGAACTATTTGCATGCATTTGAGTTATGTTCCTGCTGCTTTTTTTAGTTTACGAAAAGATGCTATTTCTGGTTGAATCTTATCATCCTTTTCTTCTAGAATTCAAACTACTTTCATATTGATTATTGTTAATTATATATGTCAGTGATATTACTTCATATGCCATTTAGCTGAAATTCTATTCTATAATAGGATTGTGCAGACTGAATTCACTTTTTCTTTCTGCAGAAATACAGATATTCAGCGGTTGCTTTTTTTCAGGGTACCAGAGTCCCATAAAAAGGTTTTACTGACAGAGTTTTGATAAAGTAGTTCAGGTTTGTTTATTTTTTTGGTCAAGTGGTAGTTATATTGTTTTCTTCTTTCAATGCAAGAATTCAGATACTACTCATTTTCTGTTAGACAATCTTTGGTTTTGATTATTTGGATTATTATCAAGGATGAATTGCATGTGCTGGTGGCAGCAGTGGTGGTATTAATAGTGGGAGCGATGGAGGCTGAGCGGAAGTGTTGTCAATTGTAGCAGTTGTGGTGCAAATGTTAGTGATTGGGGTCGCAGCAATGACTTTGGTTGCAATGATGGTACCAACAATTGGCGTGGATGGCAGTGCCAGAGTTGCTGGTGGCAATAATTTGATAGCAATTAGTGTTTTCAGCAGTTTCGAGTTGATTTCGTCTCAGAAATCCTGTAGTATGATCTACGCCAAATTTAGGTTTTGAGTCAAAAAGTAGAAGAAGAAGAAGAAGAAGAAGAAGAAGGAGAAGAAGAAGAAGCAGCAGAAGAAGATAAAGAAGAAGGAGAAGAAGAAGAGGATGAAGAAGCAAAAGCAGAAGAAGAAGAAGAAGAAGAAAGAGAAGAAGAAGATGGAGAAGAAGAAGAAGGGGAAGAAGAAGAAGAAGAAGAAGAAGAAGAGGAAGAAGAAGAAGACAAGATGGCTGCATTGCGAACTGACAAAGTATGCTAGTCTATAGTGGGAAAACTTAAAGCTCAAAGAAATGTGATGGCAAGCATGGCATAAAGGGCTGGGTCAAAATGAAGCATTTGATGTAGAAATGTTTTGTTCCAGATGACTACAAGCAAGATCTATATTTGAAGGGCTGAAGCAACATAATCTAAATGCTGAATATTATATTCAAGAAATTGAGACTCTACGCTGAGGTGCAATTTGAATGAACCACAAGAGCAGACTTGCACGGTTTCTTGGGAGACTGAACAAAGAAATTGTCAATGTGGTGGAGTTGTAGCACTTCTCTTCCCTTCAAGTTGTCATTAAGCTGGCTACCATGGTAGAGAAACAAATCAAGGTGTCTAAAAGATCCTCTTTTAGAATTGGTGACAACGGCTCTAACAAGGGAGGTTCTTCAAAGGGTGAGTCCTCTTAAGTCAAAGGAAGAAAAGGAGCAGGAGGGTGCTTCTCAACTTCAAAAGAAGAACAACCAGATCAAGCTCTTCAAATGTCTCGGTCATGGCCACATTGCTTCAGAATGCTCCAACTGAAAGGTGATGGCTATAGAAGAATTTGCTAATGAAAACTCTGACCATGAAGAAGAAATTCTGGAAGAATGAGAGAATGAACCAAACAGTGACTGATGAAGGCAAAATGCTTGTGATTTGGAGGACCTTCAAATATGCAGGTTAATTGTGTGATGAAGAGCAAACACAAAATATTTTTCAAACCAGAAAAACTAAGTTGTTCAAGTTGTTCTTTATACTAAATGCACCTAGAGGTGCAGCCGAGAAACTGGGGACCTTCTGAAGCACAGGATAGGGAATTGAGAGATAGAGAGGCGTGATATAGGCATCATGTTCCATTTGTTGGAGTGTGAGATTGTGTCATGCCTTCTGCTCCTAGTGAAAGAGGGGAGTTGGGTCAGCTGGATCCTTTCTTCTTCAAGCTCTTCCCCACCGTCAAACTACTTATATCTGTACAATGAATCACTTCGCTTTCCCTCCTCTCCTTCGCACAACTGAACTCAAACCTGGCCTTCAAAAAGCAAGAAAGAGCTTCAAGAATTGTGTAGATAATGAACCAACCCAGGGACCAAAAAGGAGAAATGATCAGAATGATTTATGAAATAAAGATAATAGTGGCCCCTTTCACCCAGGGGACATCATTTATTCTCACAAAAGCTGAGGGTTAGGGCTTAAGCAGTCAGATGAGAGAAATGGCAGTCAAAAGTGGAGTATGACCTGAGACTAGCCCTGAAAGGAGTGGATTGACCAAAACTGTTTCCAACTTACTCAAGAAATGAGAGTGAGAGCGAACAGTTGAAGCTCTGACCCTTCGCCACTACGTTGATTGATTTCTCTTTGACAGTACGCTAGGTCTGAGTACTAAGTGTGGGCTTTTGATCTCTCCCTCCAACTACTAGCAATCGAGTTTGTAGGTGAATTCTTCTTTCTTATTTGAGGATTCACGGTATTATATAAAATAAGTAAGGGAAGAGCACTGCAAGATAAAAATCCCATAGTGGGGGTATGCAAAACTGATGGAGGACAACTACATCTTTTTTCACAGTAAAATTAGAGATCCAGTCCAAGTTGAATTCCAACTCCAATTAGGATCTGTCAAGATTTGTACAACTACAGTCCAAAGGCCATATCTCCTAAGATATTGATCCAAATTCAGCAAATAACTATCCGTTGGAAAGCTGAGATCGATTCCTACAAGTCTCTTATTTACTATTTTGGATAATTCGGATTTTATGTTGATCAAAATTAGGATTTATTTATCAGTCCGAGTCAATAACAGTCCTAGCCCAATAAGGAATAGAATTTATATATCTTTATTTAAGATATGTTAAGTAGAATTCTTAGTAGAGTCTAAGTTTATCAGAGGGCTATATATACAGCCCAAGGTTGTAACAAAAGGGAGAAGACTTTTCTATCAATAATATTCTCTTATTTTGGGTTTGTTCCCTTTTTATCTTCCTTGTGGATTCAAGGATCTATCGTGGTGAGAAAACGGTGATCTTCTTCCTATCCCTTGTGCCCCCTCCGGCTACATCAAGCGGATCTATCATTGCGAGAAGACGGTGATCTTCTCCCCTATTCCTCGTGCCTTCCTCCCGCTGCATCAAGTGAAGACGGTGATCTTCTCCCTATCTCTCGTGCTTTCTCCCTCTGCATCAAGAGAAGACGGTGCTCTTTCTCCGACCCCTCGTGCCCCTCTTCCCGCTGCATCAAGTGGTATCAGAGCGACGTTGTTCCTGAGCTCAACTCCATTGATCGTAGTTGGTGGCAACAACTCCATGGACAGTGATCTAGGAGATTATCAAATTCGAGATTTGATTAAAAAAAAATTTTCTTGCTTCTATCACTAGGAAGTATGAAGCTTTGAAACAGATTGAAACTAAGAACCAAGTTCATCAATTGATCGTCAAAGAGGCTCGCGGTCCGATGTCTTAGAGATCAACAGACGAATCTATTCAGGAAAACCAAAACTATGGTGAGGTGAATATTCCATACTTTCATGCTTATGAGAATTTATTTATTTGGATTGATAAAGTTGAGAAATTCTTTAAGTTTATAGAGATTCCTGAAGAGAAAAAGATGAAAATTGTTGAATACAAGCTTGATGATTATGTTTCATCTTGGTGGGAGCAAATTCAAGTCCAAAGAACACGTGAAGGCAAACCAAAAATTCGCTCATGACCGAAGATACTTAAATTATTCAACATAAAGTTCTCAAAAGGAGATCAAAATCAGGTAAAACAGATCTCTCATTCAAAGACTTCTGGCATTGAAATCAATGGAGACAACCATGAGGTATTAATTCCACATCTTAGTAACTTTCTTCTAGTATTAAATTATCAAGTCAAAGAAGAGGCTGTGGATCGTGTGGAAGACAAACAAACTAGGGAAGAATTTATTGAGAGTCCCAAAGATTCTTTCTTTGATGAATTAGAAGATCATACAAAAGTAGCTTAGGATGTTATAGAAAATTTTCAAGAGACTATCTATGAGAATTCATATGAATCAGTTGACAATCTTGAAGGCTACAAGAAAGAGTTTTCTACTTGCGAAAATATTGACTGTGCTACTCAAGATTATTCTTTGAAGTCATCAAAAGCCAACTCTCTTGAACAACTAGAGAAAATTTCTACAGGAGTTATCACTATGCAAGATTCAAAATTTGCAATGGCATATTCAAATTATTATCGCAATTGTCAGCAAACTTGCGAAGAATACTTTCATTGCATGAGAACAAATCATAAGTTGGTGTGTACAAAAATTTTATTTCAAATAAGGTCAAAAGGAATCCTGCAAAAGTTCAAGTGGTTGTGTCGAAGGAAAATAGGAAATCAAAGTGCTGAAGATGTTACTTGAAGAAATCTTATTGGTTTACATCATCAAGTTTTATGTTGGAAAGAGTTCAAGGGGAGCACAACTGCACCAACGGAGACTCCAATTTCTGACTTGAGGACAAGTCTTTTACAAGTGGAGGGGTCTGATGTAGGACAACTACATCTTTTTTCACAGTAAAATTAGAGATCCAGTCCAAGTTGAATTCCAACTCCAATTAGGATCCGTCAAGATTCGTACAGCTACAGTCCAAATGCCATATCTCCTAAGATATTGATCCAAATTCAGCAAATAACTATCTGTTGGAAAGTTGAGATCGATTCCTACAAGTCTCTTATTTACTATTTTGGATAATTCGGATTTTATGTTGATCAAAATTAGGATTTATTTATCAGTCTGAGTCAATAACAGTCCTAGCCCAATAAGGAATAGGATTTATATATCTTTATTTAAGATATGTTAAGTAGACTCTACTAAGAGTCTAAGTCCTATTTTTAGTCTATACCAAGTAGGACTCTAAGTTTATCAGAGGGCTATATATACAGCCCAAGGTTGTAACAAAAGGAGGAAGACTTTTCTATCAATAATATTCTCTTATTTTGGGTTTGTTCCCTTTTTATCTTCCTTGTGGATTCAAGGATCTATCGTGGTGAGAAGACGGGGATCTTCTTCCTATCCCTTGTGCCCCCTCCGGCTACATCAAGCGGATCTATCATTGCGAGAAGACGGTGATCTTCTCCCTATTCCTCGTGCCTTCCTCCCGCTGCATCAAGTGAAGACGGTGATCTTCTCCCTATCTCTCGTGCTTCCTCCCTCTGCATCAAGAGAAGACGGCGCTCTTTCTCCGACCCCTCGTGCCCCCTCTTCCCACTGCATCAAGTGGTATCAGAGCGACATTGTTCCTGAGCTCGACTCCATTGATCGTAGTTGGTGGCAACAACTCCATGGACAGTGATATAGGAGATTATGAAATTCGAGATTTGATTAAACAAAATTTTCTTGCTTCTATCACTAGGAAGTATGAAGCTTTGAAACAGATTGAAAATAAGAACCAAGTTCATCAATTGATCGTCGAAGAGGCTCGCGGTCCAATGTCTTGGAGATCAACAGACGAAGCTATTCAGGAAAACCAAAACCATGGTGAGGTGAATGTTCCATACTTTCATGGCTATGAGAATTTATTTATTTGGATCGATAAAGTTGAGAAATTCTTTAAGTTTATGGAGATTGCTGAAGAGAAGAAGGTGAAAATTATTGAATACAAGCTTGATGGTTATGCTTCATCTTGGTGGGAGCAAATTCAAGTCCAAAGAACACGTGAAGGCAAACCAAAAATTTGCTCATGGCTGAAGATGCTTAAACTACTCAATATAAAGTTCTCAAAAGGGGATCAAAATCAAGTAAAACAGATCTCTCATCCAAAGGCTTCTGGCATTGAAATCAATGGAGACAACCATGAGGTATTAATTCCACATCTTAGTAACTTTCCTCTAGTATTGAATTATCAAGTCAAAGAAGAGGCTGTGGATCGTGTGGAAGATAAACAAACTAGTGAAGAATTTATTGAGAGCCCCAAAGATTCTTTCTTTGATGAATTAGAAGATCATACAAAAGTAGCTTTGGATGTTACAGAAAAATTTCAAGATACTATCTATGAGAATTCATATGAATCAATTGACAATCTTGAAGGTTGCAAGAAAGAGTTTTCTACTTGTGAAAATATTGACTGTGCTAGTCAAGATTATTCTTTGAAGTCATCAAAAGCCAACTCTCTTGAACAACTAGAGAAAATTTCTACAGGAGTTATCACTATGCAAGATTCGAAATTTGCAATGGCATATCCAAATTATTGTTGCAATTGTCAGCAAACTTGCGAAAAATACTTTCATTGCATGAGAACAAATCATAAGTTGGTGTGTACAAAAAATTTATTTCAAATAAGGTCAAAAGGAATCCTGCAAAAGTTCAAGTGGTTGTGTCGAAGGAAAATAGGAAATCAAAGTGCTAAAGATGTTACTCGAAGAAATCTTATTGGTTTACATCATCAAGTTTTATGTTGGAAAGAGTTCAAGGGGAGCACAACTGCACCAACGGAGACTCCAATCTTTGACTTGAGGACAAGTCTTTTACAAGTGGAGGGGTCTGATATAGGACAACTACATCTTTTTTCACAGTAAAATTAGAGATCCAGTCCAAGTTGAATTCCAACTCCAATTAGGATCCGTCAAGATTCATACAGCTACAGTCCAAAGGCCATATCTCCTAAGATATTGATCCAAATTCAGCAAATAACTATCCGTTGGAAAGCTGAGATCGATTCCTACAAGTCTCTTATTTACTATTTTGGATAATTCGTATTTTATATTGATCAAAATTAGGATTTATTTATCAGTCCGAGTCAATAACAGTCCTAGCCCAATAAGGAATAGGATTTATATATCTTTATTTAAGATATGTTAAGTAGAATTCTTAGTAGAGTCTAAGTCCTATTTTTAGTCTATACCAAGTAGGACTCTAAGTTTATCAGAGGGCAATATATACGGCCCAAGGTTGTAACAAAAGGGAGAAGACTTTTTGATGTAGGACACTCAAAGGAAGTTCAAGAATATCAAAAGAAGCTAATTCAGAAGTCAAGGGGCCATGACAAATGATTTGATTCACTCTTCTATTTAAACTTAGGATGTACCTTACTTAGTACCTTTCTATGTTTAAAATTCTCTTTATTATGATGTCTTAGGTCTTATTCTCGGATTCCACCAACCCAAGACCAATTTTGGACTGAATCCTATTCAGTTTAGGACTTGGGAAGGATGAATCTTTATTTAGGATTTTATTTTCGTAGGGTAACTTATTTAGAACTTCTACCAACCCAATTAATGGGTTTAAACTGAGTTATATTCAGTTTAGGACTTGGAAAGCCAGAAACTTACTCAAATTGGATTTCTGGTATTTGTATAAATAGGCCTTCAGTCCTATGGACGGGGGACAACTTTTATTCTCAATAAAGTTCTACTTTCGTGAATTTTCTCTCTTCCTTGTGGATTCAAGGAGTTCTTAACAGAGGCAACGGTGTTTTCCTCGTCTACCACGCTTGTTGCTACGTCAAGTGGTATCAGAGCGAGGCTATCCTTGCTTAATGTCTAACGATGACGCAACCAGCAGCAACCCTAGGGACGGTGCTCTTGTGGGTAATCACATCAGCCGTGAGTATTTTGATTCGACCATGGAGGCAATCCAAAACTCACTTGCAAGGTTGATGCTGAGGATGGATCAACTTGAAGGCCTGAATCAACCACGTCGACGGATCGATGAAGTCACTCGCGATCCAATTGGTCGAGGAAAGGCTCCGCAAGTGAATCCAAAGGGTTTACAAATCCTTGAAAATTCCAGCGACGAAGAAGTTGAAGACATCCTTCACCGACCAGTTTCTGAGCATGATAGACATCATGATTTTCGCTTGAAAATTGATCTCCCATCTTTCAATGGCCAACTTCAGATTGAAGATTTTCTCGATTGGCTTGCTGAAGTGGAACGGTTCTTCGACTACATGGAGATTCCAGATTCGAAGAAAGTGAAGCTTGTTGCTTACCGACTCAAGGGGGGTGCATCAGCATGGTGGGAACGCATCCAGTTGGAAAGGACACACCAAAATAAAGCTCCAATTCAAGCATGGCCACGGATGAAGGCTCTTCTCGAAAAGCAATTCCTTCCCATAGATTATGACCAGGTACTCTTTCAGCAATATCAAAATTGTCGACAGGGTAATCGCAGTGTGAAGGCATATGCTGAGGAGTTCTATAGCCTATCAGCACGTAATAATCTAATAGAGACTGAATCTCATTCAAGTGGCAAGATTCATCGGTGGGCTACGCACAACCATCCAAGATAGGATTTCTTTACAACCTATTTGGACGGTTAATGAGGCTGTGAGGAGTGCAACTCGTGTGGAGTCCCAATTGGAGCGACCTGTCATCAGAAATAAGGTGGGGAGAACCATTGGTCAGAATTCAAAAGGAGCACAATCTATTCCTAATAGAGGTGCAGCTACACAAACCTTCTCGACCTCCCACACAAGTGAGTCTTGCGCTCGACCCTAACAAGGCCATCAGGAAAGGCCACATAGCAAGAACCAAGTTAAATCTGATCTAAAGTGCTTCGTTTGGAAAACTTTGGACATTCGTTCTACGTTTGTCCAGCACGACAAACCTGTGAACTGGCTATTGAAGATAATTTTGTTGCTGACAATTACATTGACTCAAAAAGATGATTGACCTAGCTTTGTGATCAAGAAAACTCCTGAGATGGAATATCGAGGAGCCTGATGGTGAAAGGTCATCTTTAGTAGTTCGACATCTGATGTAACATCCCAAAGCAAAGGGAAAACCTACAAATGTCCCACACTCTCTTTCGCACTCGATGCACAGTACATGGCAAGATCTGTGACAGCTTATTGATGGAGGAGCAGTGATGAAAACATCATCCAAGCCTATGGTGACAAGCTCTCAATTGAAGACGGACTCACATCCTTCTCCCTACAAGACGGGCTGGATTAAAAAGGTTGGTGACCCTAAGGTTAACTGAACGGTGTCAAATTTGTTTTTCCATTGGAAAATTCTACAAGGATGAGTAACCGTGATGTTGTGGAGATGGAATGAAGCCATATTCTTCTTGGCAGACCTTGGCAATTTAATAGAGATTCTACACATCGTGGGTGAGACAATCGCTACATCTTCTTCAAAGATGAAAAGAAAATTATCCTTACCCCCATTGGTGAAGAGTGTCAACCCAAAAGTTTACAAGAGGAGGGTCACTCCTTCCTGATTGTGCAAAATTTTATAAATGAGGCTAGAGAGACATCTCAAATATTTGTTGTGATTGAGAAAGGAATGGAGACAATGCCCACTGAAGCTCCACAAGGCTTGCAACCCTTCCTAGATGAATTCAAGGAAATCATGCCCGATGATCTTCCTGATGAACTACCCCCAATGAGAGATATTCAGCACCACATTGACCTCGTTCCTGGAGCGAGTTTACTAAATCTGCCCCACTACAGAATGAGTCCAAAAGAGTCACAAATTTTACAAGACAAGGTTGAGGAGTTGATCAGAAAAGGAATGGCTAGAGTCAGCATGAGCCCATGTGCAGTTCCAGCCTTATTGACACCTAAGAAAGATGAAAGTTGGCGGATGTGTGTAGATAGTCGAGCTATCAACCGAATCACGGTATTATAAGGTTAAAAGTATAGCTTCCCAATTCTCGTTAGAGGACATGTTGGACATGTTGGAAGGGTCATACGGTTTCTCCAAGATGATTGAGGAGTGTCTACCATCAAATCAGAATTAGACCCGGTGATGAATGGAAAACTGCTTTCAAAATAAAAGAAGGACTTTACGAGTGGCTTGTTATGCCTTTTGGACTCTCAAATGCACCAAGTACCTTCATGCGATTGATGAATCAGGTACTCAAACCTTTCATTGGTCATTTTGTTGTTGTTTACTTTGATGATATCTTGGTGTACAGTCATAATGAAGAAGAACATAAAAGGCATTTAACAGAAGTACTTACTATGCTGAAGAAGGAGAAGTTGTACATCAACTCAAAGAAATGCCATTTTATGACTGACCACTTGGTGTTCTTGGGTTTTGTTGTAAGTGCTGAAGGCATTCATGTTGATGAAGAAAAGGTAAAAGCTATTAAGGAATGGCCTATACCCAGAAGTGTATCAGAAGTTAGAAGCTTCCATGGTCTGGCGACATTCTATCGGAGGTTTGTCAAAAACTTTAGTTCCATTATGGCCCCAATAACTGAATGTTTGAAGCAACGCAAGTTCTCCTGGACTCAAGAAGCTAATAGATGCTTCGAGTTGATTAAGGAGAAGTTATCTACTGCACCTATTTTGGCATTGCCTAGCTTCGAGAAGTTATTTGAGGTAGATTGTGATGCTTCGTACATAGGCATTGGAGCCGTTCTATCCCAGGAAGGAAGACCAGTAGCTTTCTATAGTGAAAAGTTGAGTGAAGCTCGAAAGAAGTGGTCAACATATGAGCTGGAATTTTATGCTATTGTACAAGCAGTTCGTCATTGGAAGCACTATCTAATTCAACGAGAGTTCATTCTATATACTGACCACCAAGCTTTGAAATTCATTGATAGCCAGAAGGACTTGAATCGCATGCATGGTCGATGGTCGTCATTCTTACAGCAATACACCTATGTTTTGAAACACAAATCTGGACAAAAAAATAAGGTGGCAGATGTTTTGAGCTGTAGGGCAGCCTTGATGGTAACTTTAAGCAACGAAGTTGAAGGGTTTGATTATTTGAAGGAATTATTTGCTGAAGATGAAGATTTAAAGAGGGGTATAGAAAGTGCCAAGCAGGACAAAGAACTGATTTATATCTCCATGAAGGCTTTCTCTTTAAGGGTTCTCGTCTTTGCATTCCAAGGTGCTCCTTGAGAGAAAAGGTGGTGAAAGAGTTGCATAGCAGTGGCTTAGCAGGACATCTTGGGTGTGACAAGAGCATTGCACTAGTTGAAGAGCGCTACTACTGGCCACAACTTAAAAGGGATGTTGGTCGCTTTGTACAAAGATGCTATGTATGCCAAACAGCCAAAGGAAGCTCTCAAAACACTGGCCTTTATACCCCATTGCCTGTGCCAAATGCCCCATGGGAGGATCTATCGATGGATTTTGTTTTGGGCCTCCCCAGGACTCAACGAGGCTTAGATTCAGTATTTGTTGTTGTCGACAGATTTTCCAAGATGGCACACTTCATTCCATGTAAGAAAACCGCAGATGCAACAAGGGTGGCTAATCTATTCTTTCAAGAGATTGTAAGGCTACATGGAGTGCCAAAGACTATCACTTCTGATCGTGACACAAAATTTCTAAGTCACTTTTGGAAGACATTGTGGAAGCGATTTGATACGTCTCTACAATTTAGTAGTGCTTATCATCCACAAATAGATGGACAAACTGAAGTGGTGAATCGAACACTTGTAAACATCATTCGGTGTCTTGCAAGAGACAAACCAAAGCAATGGGACTATGCCCTCGCACAAGCTGAATTTGCTTTCAATAACATGAAGAACAGGTCCATGGAAAAATCGCCATTTGAAATTGTCAATGGAAGAACACCAAAACACCCGCTGGATTTGGTGGTGTTGCCCAAATTACCAGGAACAAGCATAGCTGCAGACAATATGGCGAAGAGAATTATTGAAGTGCATACTAAGGTAAAGAAGAAATTAGAAGAATCCAATGCCAAATACAAAATTAAAGCGGACATTCATAAGCGTTCAAAAGAGTTTCAAGAAGGAGATCTGGTGATGGTGCACCTGAGGAAGGAACGGTTTCCAGTTGGAACTTACAACAAACTGAAACAGAAGAAAATTGGGCCACTGAAGATACTGAGAAAGATAAACAACAATGCCTATGTCATCGACCTCCCGAAGTATTTGGGAATCTCAAACACTTTTAATATTCAAGATTTGTTTGACTACTATGCACCTGAGGATTGCACATTACGACAAAGTAACTCGAGGACGAGTTCTTTACAAGAAGGCGACACTGATGTAGGACACTCAAAGGAAGTTCAAGAATATCAAAAGAAGCTAATTCAGAAGTCAAGGGGCCATGACAAATGATTTGATTCACTCTTCTATTTAAACTTAGGATTTACCTTACTTAGTACCTTTCTATGTTTAAAATTCTCTTTATTATGATGTCTTAGGTCTTATTCTCGGATTCCACCAACCCAAGACCAATTTTGGACGGAATCCTATTCAGTTTAGGACTTGGGAAGGATGAATCTTTATTTAGGATTTTATTTTCGTAGGTTAACTTATTTAGAACTTCTACCAACCCAATTAATGGGTTTAAACTGAGTTATATTCAGTTTAGGACTTGGGAAACCAGAAACTTACCCAAATTGGATTTCTGGTATTTGTATAAATAGGCCTTCAGTCCTATGGACGGGAGACAACTTTTATTCTCAATAAAGTTCTACTTTAGTGAATTTTCTCTCTTCCTTGTGGATTCAAGGAGTTCTTAACAGAGGCAACGGTGTTTTCCTCGTCTACCACGCTTGTTGTTACGTCACTGATAGTCCGCATGAAATGTCTCGTTAAAAGGGCTCTTCTTCATCGAAAGATTTTTCATGCCTTTTTCTATTGGTGAGTAGTGGTACATGCTTTGGTGACTAGATGAAGGTAGGGTGTATGCCCGATTGCTGATCAAGACCTTAGGCTAGAGGACTAGCCTTATTGGTATTAGTGTGGGATGGGTGGTCCAAGTGAGTGCCAACTTGGAGTTCTGATGAATATGAGTGAGAAGCCCTACAGCAAGAGGATACTTGAAGGGGTGGACTTAGTCCGAGGAATCTTATTCTATTAAGAAAGCATTATGTAGGATTGTGCACTTATCTGATGGTAGTGTGGGATCGCTATCTTATCTCGATATGCCCACTATCATAGAATACAACATTTAGAAGCTAGACAATACACGACTTATTGATTGATTTCTCTCTCTTTAACAAATGGCAGGGAAGGCCTATCTCATTCCTGCCTCTTGATCTGGTCTTTCCTATCCAAATCCAAATAACGGCAGACATCTCTATCGATGGTTCGAACCTTTTGATGAACGAAATGGAATAAACCCATATATTCTGGTAGAATATGTAGTAGAATTAGAATAGAAAGGGAAGGGGCTGGCCAGGGAAACATAGTTGCAGGTGGGGAGTTTTTATCTATATTTAGAACCCACTCCTAACATATCGAAAATGAGGTTCTATTGCAACAAAATAACATTCCCTCTTATGTATTTGAGGGTAGATGATGTTCCAACTCCTATCACACCTACTCTAAATCATATATGAATTGACTATTCTAGTAACCTCCAACTGGCCCACTTGAGGTTGTCAACTAGCCATTCACACGAAAAAAATCCTCTCTTGTCAATCAAAAAGAGCATAGACCAATAAAGTTCCCTCCAACCGGTATAGTAACCCATAGAACAATTATGTTCCTCTCAACTATTCACCACTGCATCTTTGAGGCCCCAATAAATCCCTTCCTTTTGGTGTGTGCTAACTTTGTCAAAGCCCCTTTATCAGTCTCTCGAATGAGCTTGAAGAAAAGAAGAGTTGGATGGGTTCGCTCTAGCATGCAATCCTTGGCTTGGAGATAGACCCTATGGATCCATTCTTTCAAATTGTGAATCCAAAACCATTCCCATTCAACATTTACCAGCTGCATTCGCTTACCAATAAAGCTCCACCTACAACTGAAAAAGTAGACGCTAGAGCAAAAACTCGAGAATCCGTAGATGTACAAGTATTAGCCAAATGAAGGCAGTTGATACCACAGGGGAATCCACTGAATCCATCTATCTGAAAAGTAGCAAAATAAGAAATGTTATATCCTCACCTCGAATAAGTAACAACTAGGGTGTAGGGCAGTTCTATAACATATTAAAGAGCATCCATTGGATGGATCAGAGTAAGAAACGTAAACAGAATGTTTTTATGAACCAATAAAGAAGACCAACACGGGTAGCTCGATTGATCATCAGAACTACTTTAGCCCAGTTCCTTATCCTTCAAGTTCAAGTGGAACCCCATAAAGTGGATCCGGCAATGGAATCAGTAGCTACCAAGAACTGTTCTTTCTCCCTCCCCTACTACTAGAAAGGTATGAAAGGCCTTCATAAGCTTAGAAGTCTTTGCCTTAGAGTCTCGACATGATATGAAAAAGGAGAGGAATAAGCATAAAAGGGTAACACCCTACAGCCCTACCCAGTTGATTCAGTTGAAAAAGCCTTTCATTTGCAAGCTTAAGTGCCAGACTTATATATAGCTGCTTCTAGGCAAACCTCCTGGCTGTCTCTGCACCCCTACCTCCTTTATCACTAAGCAGTCATTTAGGGGCCAACATTGGTGATCCAGGCTGTTTCCATCTCGATGATGAAGCTTATACCCCATCTCTATCCTTGTATATCCAAATTGTATGTCCAACACTTTATCCCCTGCTGGAGGAACTACTGATATACTATACATTGAGGTCAAAGCAAAGCATTGGCAAAAGGAATTCCATGTAATAGAGGACTAAAGTGTACATGTTTCTGTAAGCTAAAAAGAATCAAAGGCAAAATGCTCAATCAACCGAGGTGAGCTAGTCTGTTACTGAGTTACTTGTAGGTATTCCCTCCCCCCCTTCGGATGACTGCAACTGATCCAATGATTCATCATAGTTAATGCAATGCTATGTCCAAGAGAATCAATCAGGGAATGACCAACAAGGATCCTTCTCAACCTAGGCCTTCGACTACTCCTCCACCGGCTCCTGATATAAACCCTACGGTGAATCCTATTGCTGATGGGAATTCAAAAACTTAAGCCAGCTCTTCTACGCCTAGGCCTCCTGTGCATGGGCAGGGAAGAACATCGACTACAAATCCCAATAACCCAACTTGCTATGCATGTTATAAATGAGAATCATCATGATGCTGATGTTGACTTGCAAGAGGGGCAGCTTGTGGGCACGACTGTTGCACGAAGAAGGGAGTCACTAAGATTGGGTGCAATGGGAGAAATCAGAGCAAAAGCCATCTCTTATCCACCCAGTAGATTCCATTATGCTGATCCGAACTATAAAGAAGCTGGGCAAAAGGAAGGAAGACCTCAAGCTAGCTCAGTTAAGATTTTCTTTTTCATGTTTCCCCCTCCCCCTCCTAAAGTTAGGAATGGCGGGGTGCTAAAGAGATTGCTATGATACTAGTTCAGTTAAACAAAGCCCGAAGCTAGAATTCCAAAAAGGATGCCTCTCTCTTTTTCTCTAGATCTTAGTAGGACCTTTCTTCCTTCTCTCCAGCTAGTTTTAAAGGGGCATAGCAGCTCAAGTTCAAGGGTCAAAATTTGATTAGGCAAGAGGAAAGATCCACGGGAACTTGACAGCATTCACACTTTTTAGGCTAAAGGACTAGAATCAAGAGTTCAACCCCTTCATAGAATAAAGCTTTCAGGACTGCCTTTCCTAAACTAAATGGCTTCCACTTGAGATAAGCAACTCGACATTTAGTATGATACCAGGTTTGGCAATAGAAGAACAGGCAAATCCACTACCAATAATAGCATTCATTTTTGAAAGAATCCTAGCCGAAATATGCTTATCCTTTGAATTTGAATAAGACATGTATGTGAGTGTAATATGTGTAACGAGACTAGGAGCAAGACTTTTCACTCTCAAAATGAAGCTATTTAGAACACTCACTTTATTGGGCCTAAACCTAAATAGGGCGCTACCAATTACTGCAAAGATGGAAGACTACAATACAAGCTAAACCTATAATAGCATAACGGTGTCAATGGAATTTCTTTTATAGCTTTTATCATACTATACTATCATTTTTATCTCACACTCGGTCAAAGGATAGGCTTTGGGGGTGTCGCAGGCTATGGGGAATATGAACATTGCCTCGTACACGAATACAGACTTCGCCCTTGCTTCGGGAAGAGCTGTTGGAATTGGAATAGTTTCGGCAATGGATCACGAAGTTTTGGTGATTTTCTCTATCTAATGAATGAGGATTCTATTTTGAAATCGCCCACCCTGCACCCACCCTCGAGTATATGATTCAATAGGAATCACACAAGGGTAGATTGATAGAAACCTCTGATAAACTATCCACCAGTACTTGTAACCCAGCAGATAAAGGACATAGTCCATTTTAGGGATTGGTGACTTACCCATTCATTGACTTTGGCGCTGGATGTTTCCAAAATGGTATCGAGTCAGATAAATTAGAGAATAGACAAATGTCTGTTGGCATTCCAGCCTTCCTTCTCCTTTCAGAGCCTATTCGAAAGAGAATCTAGTACCTCTTGGTCGTGAATATCTAAATAGGATGAACTGGCCTCCATGGACATCTTTGCTTTGAAACAAAACAATTATAAAATTATTTTGTTCTGGATTGAATCCCCCAAAAGGGATTTTGCTTCCCGCTGCACGAGATGAGACGCATGGACTACAAACTTCAATTCCGCATTGGAGTGGATGATTATCATAAGAGATTCCTAACATATCATAGGATTCCTGCTCTTTAAAATCCGCACTTTTTAAAATCCAAAAAACTGACGGGATTCTAGGATTATTCCTAGATATAAATACTTTTATGCATACTTCTTCTACTTTATCTATACCATATTATATTCTGATATACACTTGCGAAAAATCCGCCCGGTGCTACATCATCGGCACACTGGGAATGTAAATAATTATAACCATAATATATATATATATTATATATATATAATATATTACTATATATATAATAACAGCAATGGAGTCCCAATCCTCTGTTTTTATTTCTAAAGTATCTATTCCTTAATAGTCGAAGCCCAAGGATCTATGAACAAGCTCATGCTTGACTAGCCAATCAAATAAATGACCCTACATCTTCTTGATTTCTCCCATATTTATTTGTACTTGTACAAGTATTTCTCAATTTATAATGATTGACATGCTCTTTCTCATTCTACACAAGAAAACCCTAGCTAATTCACTAATTCGTAGGAAGATACTTAATTTTTAGATTTGAAAAATATTTCTTCAGGTATTTATGAAGTATATGATGATTGATAGAACAATCCTTGATCGTAATTTCCAGTATGAGTACTATGTCAAACATAAAACTTGTGATTAGTAGTAAAACATCGATTTTCTCATTGAGACATAGTTATATCTTCGAGGAGTTCTTGAGATATCTTCTTACGAAGTTTGATTATAGTATCTACAACTGCCTCTGGTTTAGAGGGGCAGCCCGGCAAATAGACATCCACAGGAATTAGCTTATCGACTCCCCAAATGGTACTATAAGAATCAATACTGAACATTCCTCCTGTAATAGTACAGGCTCCCATAGCAATAACATATTTTGGTTCAGGCATTTGCTCATATAATCTCACTAAAGAAGGAGCCATTTTCATTGTTACTGTGCCAGCTGTTAAAATTAGGTCTACTTGCCTAGGACTCAATCTTGGTACCAATCCATAATGATCAAAATCGAATTGCGAGCCTATTAATGAAGCAAATTCAATGAAACAACAACTAATACCATAGAGAAGCGGCCATAAAATAGAGTGTCTTGACCAATTCGAAAGATCATTTGATGTAGTTGAAATAACTGACTTGGGGGTCCTTTGGTCAAGTAATAGAAACTCAATTAAATTCATAACTGTCTCAATTGTAATCTTTCTTTTTTTGTCTAAATATTTAACTAAAACCATTCTAATGCTCCTTTTCGCCATGCATAAACTAACCCAACAATTGGGATAAACACGAAAATGAAAGATTCTATAAATACAAATATGGCCAATACATCGAAACTCATTACCCATGGATAAAGAAAGATCATTTCAATATCAAAAACAACAAAAACTAGAGCAAACATGGTTTAGCGGATTCAAAATTGTAACCAAGCATCACCCATAGGTTTATACCTGATTCATAACTAGAGAACTTCTCTGGTCCTTTACTAATCGGGGTTACAACTCCGGAAATTAGAAATACCAAGATAGGAATAATGCTTGATATTATCAAAAATGCCCAGAAAATATCATATTTGTGAAGAAAAAACATAAATGTACTCCTATTAATCTAGAATATGTTGAATTATTCGATTCCAGATTGGGATCATTAATTTATCTATAGAATTTTTTAGTCAAAACAACAATTTATTTTGATCAAATCAAACCGCATAGCTTAGAGTTTGTTTGTTGTACGGTAGGCATGTCTTGTTTAAAGATTCATCGAACAAAGTATTGCTTAGCATTTCTAATGAAATAGTAAACACTAATAGACTAAGAAAAACGAATAAATAGAATTGGAATATTGTTTATTATTTAATATAAGGATTATTAAGGTATAAGGATTATAAGAACAATGAATATCTGTTATCAATATATAGAATCACACATTATTGAATGATTCGACAAATTAAATTCCCAACCCAACTCGTAGCATAGAATATAGTTGAAGAGAGGCTAATACGCTTAGGGCCGATTCATTATATCTTAAATAATCAGTTCAATGGAGGTTCTGACAAAAAAGAAATTAGGAAAAGAAATTAATCCACGAGGATTAATAAAAAAAATTAGTATGGACATCTTAGGTTATGCCATATTTTACAAATACCAATTGGATCCATTAGAGTGGATTATTTCTAAAATAGTCAATTCAATGGAGGTTCTGACCAAAAGCAATTAGTCAAGGGACTAACAAAAATACAAGACCAAGAATAGGTTTCAATCCATGTGACTTAGGATTCAATTTGGTTGGGTTGGGTTAGAGTTTCTAGATAGGATCGATCATGTCATGATTTTCACTTCATTAATTGACTGGGATTAAGTATACCAAAAAATCAAATGTATCACTAACTTTTTGATCATGAGCAGGAAAAGAAATTAATCCATGACGATTAATAAAAAAAAATCAGTATGAATATCTTAGATTATGCCATATTTTACAAATACCACTAGGATCCATTAGAGTGGATTATTTTTTTCTTGTCCCTATACATACGTAACTATGCAATATTTTTCATTTCTATAGATTGACTGATCGGTCGGTCTATCCATAAATAAAATAAGGAGATGAAAACTATTATAAACTCAAATGGAATATCTGTACAAAAATACAATCTATTAGGACTATACGGATTCGAACCGTAGACCTTCTCGGTAAAACAGATCAAACTTATTATTATATTTAAAAAAATTGATTCGAGCTATTTTAAAGACCCAACATGCATTTTGTTGCATTGGGCTCTTTCATCAATTGATGTAAAGATCAGTTAGTCCACCATATTCTTTTCTTCATAGGAAGATAACAAGTGAATAAGATGGCTCCGCGTGCTCTGATTCATAATCATTATTTGAATTTTGATTTAGGAGCAATACCAAAGTCTCTCAAAGAAGGATTACTTTGACTTAGGTTTGCCTCTGGCCTAGATCAACCTAAGTTAAATGGAGTTTCGATTGCTCCTCTACAAGAGTCAAATATGAGACTTCATACGCCTTAAAGTTCATAGGACGAAAAGAGATGATTTTGAGGTCCTTATACTCATTATGCCTAGCATTGAATGTGGATTGGGTGTTCACCCTATCAATTATCAAATCAACGATAGGTTCTATTTGGCACTTTAATTTGCACTAAAAAAAAATAGACTGAACCAAACCAAATAAAATATATGTTAGGCTATTGTTCTCTTGTTCCAGAGTAAGACATCGATTTTTCATCTCAATAAGATCAATTATATTCATTGTATAATTGGCTTCTTTTGAAAAGCATTAGCGCACGTGTAAACGAGGTGCTCTACCTAATTGAGCTATAGCCCTTGCCATTGTCATAGACATCTTAACATATGGATAATTTCTTGTCAACATGGTCCATGATCCCACATCGTATGATAGCTTTATGATTGGTTTACTATTTTTAACAAATTGGAATTGCTTAGAAACACTATTCTATCTATAATCCTCAGAGTGATGGGTCTACAGTTACCCTAGTTAGAGATACATTCGTAGCAAGTAGTATTAGTTTACCTGAACCATCCATTAGTAGCATCCTTCAGGGGGATTTCTCTCATCATTTAGTAATGGTTATTTGTGTTGTTGTCTTAGTAGTACTACTTGCTGGTGTAGCTCCCCACTGCTGCATAGGCAAATGAACCTTAAACCATCCTGTTAGTTTTTTCGATAAGTCATTTTTTCCTGAGTATGGTGTTTTCCTAGACCAAGTAATAGGTCTTTCCCTGCATTATGACATGTAAAGCTACGCAAGTTGCCAGTTGCCTTTCAAAGCCCTTATCTAGAATGAAAGATTTAGTCATAGTAAGAACTCTCTTGCATAATATTGTATAACAATAAGATGAACTCTATCGAATAACTAATTTTAAGGTTAATTGGTATTGGTAGAAAATGAGCTGACAAACAATAAATAAGGGAAGCATTATTGAGTGCTAGAGAGCCCTTACCACTTGTTGGAAAATATAATTCAATCTTGTTCTTCTTTGGTCCATACGCTCCCCTTATTTTGATTAGGGAAACTTTGAATTGGACCCATATTTTACCTTCTATCTTGCGCTTTCTCTTTGATGGATTGGTATCTCCAAGTGTAAGGAGAGCTTTAGGTAGGGCATTCCCAAGATTTTTTTTCAGAGTAGGTAGCAGGATTTTTTTCATTTGTTGACCCATAACTCAGTATAGCTCTCTAATTATAAGCGGGGGAAGCACAAGGAAGGATAGTGTAAGCTTGTTTATCTAGAGCGAGAATAAAACTTGGGTAGGCGGGTGCTCTGGTCACAGGAACATGTGTTGATACAGAACCGCCAATCCTCTCTCGCTCGCCCAGTACCTAAAAAGATGTAAGATGACAATTCTGAAGTTCAAGATGTTTGCATTGCTTAAGTGGTTCCATAACTCTTTTTCGTGGGATTAGGCCGAGATTCCCTGCTCAGATAGTCATTTTCTAGAGTTTTCATGAAGTATTTTTTTCAAGCCGTACAAGCAACCACCGAGAGGAATGGCTCCGGATACAATTCCTGCAGGTTGGTATTCCAATGCGTTCATAATTTACTAGACAAAGCAAGCCTAGATTGCACATTTTGACCCTCGCTTTAAAAACTTTCTATGGTGAACTGGTCATTCCATACCTTCTACTTGTCTTATGTGTGTCGAACTAGGACCTTTTTGGTTCGAGCTTAACTCAAGTAGTTAGGGCTGGGCGAGAAAGGGTCCCCCCTTGCCTACCTAATAGTAAGCAGGCCTTCGATTCCACCATGGTCTTATGGTCTCTAAGAGGGGGTAGAACTACCTAACTAAAGAAGAATAGTGCTCTTTCTAAGAGTAGGCATGGAGAGCTTTTTGTAGGGAAACTTGCAAGTCAAGTTTGTAGGGAGACGGGTGTCGACCCAACCTTATGAGTATTCAGACTATAATTGTTTTGATGAATAGTCACTCACTTTTGACAGGTATATGATTCCAGAAGATGATCCAGAATTGGGTCTATCACATTTATTAGAAGTGGACAATAGAGCAGTTGTACCAGCCAAAACTCATGTACATATGATTGTAACACCTGCTGATATACCTCATAGTTGGGCTATACGTTCCTCAGGTGTCAAATGTGATGTTGTACCTAGTTGTTCAAATCAGACCTCCATTTTAGTACAACGAGAAGGAGTTTATTATGGTTAGTGTAGTGAGATTCCTGGAACTAATCATGCCTCTACCTGTGCGCCCAGATACATACACGTGCACCCACTCTGGCTCAGCTGCACGACCCAGAGTCGGGGTGCGAGCCACCTGAGAAGCAAGCTATTATAGTGAGCGGTTGGAGCAGTAGGGAGCCAAGGAGCAAGGTGGCAGATAAGATAGAAGAAGGGGCCAGGCTCTCGATAGAGAAAAGGAGACCGTTAGGATAACAAACTTGAAATGTGGAGCTCAAGCGGCTGGTGAGCAAGTGGTTAGTGGCAAATAGCACCCTAGTGGATGGCATTCCTCTCTGTGGCTGGCACTGAAGGAACCACCGAGCACTGCATACAGAGCAAGCAAGTCTTAGGGATGAGATGCCTATGCAAGGACCTCAATTCTCATTAGGAGGTTGAACCAAGGACCTATAGAAGTCAGGGCTACCCCATCCCCATGGCAAGGCAACAGTGTCCTGAGGGAGGAGTTGAGAGGCCTTATAGTAGTAGTAGCATGGACCTCTTTTTCATTCTAGGCCATGCAAAGGGGGCCAATCCAAGATTATACAATTATTAAGAAAAAAGACAACAGAAGCTCTCAACGGCCTCTTTCTGAGTTATTCTAGCTTCTTCATTTTTCATGCCGCAGTGAACGAACACAACCATCTCAGCAGAAGGAGAAGGACCTACAATGGCAGAGACTACTGATCCTCTTTTTGTTCCTAGCTGTCTGTTATGAGTCCGTGAAGTCTGCAATCATCAATATGAGAGATCCCTCAAAATAGAGAAGGATGAGTAGGGCTTTCACAAGAGCCTTCCCCTCTTCCTGGTCAATATAGATGGGAAGGGGATCAACATAACTAGCCTCTTTTCATGTATGTACACCATTGTTTTAGGGTGGGGCCACCCTCCCTCCTCCTAATCCGGCCATTTTTGAACCTTTCTTTCCTACCCGGACTTCTACTTGCAATTCCCAGTCCGGCGCTCTGCCTAGTTATGTACCTGTTCTGACTCGCCAGTCATTATAGATCTAGTCGCATGGTGATGGCGAGGTGAAGGGCCAAGCAAGTACTTCACTTCGTAGACTAAACTAGTCACTTCTTAGAAGCTTAACGAAGGCCGACCAGTACATAGAGACAACTACCATAATAGTAGAGAGGCAGAATCAAAGAGCTTAGTGTGAAATTACTCAAATACCAAAGGTCCATTTTTTTTCTTTCTAAAAATGGTTTCAAAATTAATCATCGGTAATTCCATGTGTTTGTTCAGGTAGAGTATTTGTTGGGGCCATACAAGTCAGGGGTGGGTGTAGTGGTAGTTCATTCCCCCCTGACTAGAGAAGGGAAGTTAAAGGCAACTAAAAAGCATTCTTTCTCAGAAAAACCATCTTGATTGATAGTTAGAGGCGACCGGAAAGCAGATCCATTTTGTAGTCTGACCCATCCTTTCATTATCTTCAAAGCAAAGTGTGTTGCATATTAGAGCTCATCAAAGCCCAACATTAAGAGTTAGGTGAGATGATCGGGAGGCAAAAGCGTTGTGAGCTCGCTTCAACCTGCCTAATAGTCCGCATGAAATGTCTCGTTAAAAGGGCTCTTCTTCATCGAAAGATTTTTCATGCCTTTTTCTATTGGTGAGTAGTGGTACATGCTTGGGTGACTAGATGAAGGTAGGGTGTATGCCCGATTGCTGATCAAGACCTTAGGCTAGAGGACTAGCCTTATTGGTATTAGTGTGGGATGGGTGGTCCAAGTGAGTGCCAACTTGGAGTTCTGATGAATATGAGTGAGAAGCCCTATGGCAAGAGGATACTTGAAGGGGTGGACTTAGTCCGGGGAATCTTATTCTATTAAGAAAGCATTCTGATTAGGATTGTGCACTTATCTGATGGTAGTGTGGGATCGCTATCTTATCTCGATATGTCCACTATCACAGAATACAACGTTTAGAAGCTAGACAATACACGACTTATTGATTGATTTCTCTCTCTTTAACAAATGGCAGGGAAGGCCTATCTCATTCCTGCCTCTTGATCTGGTCTTTCCTATCCAAATCCAAATAACAGTAGACATCTCTATCGATGGTTCGAACCTTTTGATGAACGAAATGGAATAAACCCATATATTCTGGTAGAATATGTAGTAGAATTAGAATAGAAAGAGAAGGGGTTGGCCAGGGAAACATAGTTTCAAATAAGTAGAGTTGATCGGAGGAAAAGAAAATCTAGTTGCAGGTGGGGAGTTTTTATCTATATTTAGAACCCACACATAACATATTGAAAATGAGGTTCTATTGCAACAAAATAACATTCCCTCTTATGTATTTTAGGGTAGATGATGTTCCAACTCCTATCACACCTGCTCTAAATCATATATGAGTTGACTATTCTAGTAACCTCCAATTGGCCCACTTGAGGTTGTCAACCCGCCATTCACATGAAAAAAATCCTCTCTTGTTGATCAAAAAGAGCATAGACCAATAAAGTTCCCTCCAATCGGTATAGTAACCCCTAGACCAATTATGGTCTTCTCAACTATTCACCACTGCATCTTTGAGGCCCCAATAAATCCCTTCCTTTTGGTGTGTGCTAACTTTGTCAAAGCCCCTTTCATTTGCAAGCTTAAGCGCCAGACCTATATATAGCTGCTTCTAGGCAAACCTCCTGGCTGTCTCTGCACCCCTACCTCCTTTATCACTAAGCAATCATTTAGGGGCCAACATTGGTGATCCGGGCTATTTCCATCTCGATGATGAAGCTTATACCCCATCTCTATCCTTGTATATCCAAATTGTGTGTCCAACGCTTTATCCCCTGCTGGAGGAACTACTGATATACTATACATTAAGGTCAAAGCAAAGCATTGGCAGAAGGAATTCCAAGTAATAGAGGACTAAAGTGTACATGCTTCTGTAAGCTAAAAAGAATCAAAGGCACAATGCTCAATAAACCGGGGTGAGCTAGTCTATTACTGAGTTACTTGTAGGTATTCCCTCCCCCCTTCGGATGACTGTGGCTGATCCAATGATTCATCATAGTTAATGCAATGCTATGTCCAAGAGAATCAATCAGGGAATGACCAACAAGGATCCTTCTCAACCTGGGCCTTCAACTACTCCTCCACCGGCTCCTGATATAAACCCTATGGTGAATCCTATTGCTGATGGGAATTCAAAAACTTAAGCCATCTCTTCTACGCCTAGGCCTCCTGTGCATGGGCAGGGAAGAACATCTACTACAAATCCCAATAACCCAAGTTGCTATGCATGCTGTAAATGAGAATCATCATGATGCTTATGTTGACTTGCAAGAGGGGCAGCTTGTGGGCACGGCTGTTGCACGAAGAAGGGAGTCACTAAGATTGGGTGCAATGGGAGAAATCAGAGCAAAAGCCATCTCTTATCCACCCAGTAGATTCCATTATGCCGATCCGAACTATAAAGAAGCTGGGCAAAAGGAAGGAAGACCTCAAGCTAGCTCAGTTAAGATTTTCTTTTTCATGTTTCCCCCTCCCCCTCCTAAAGTTAGGAATGGCGGGGGTGCTAAAGAGATTGCTATGATACTAGTTCAGTTAAACAAAGCCCGAAGCTAGAATTCCAAAAAGGATGCCTCTCTCTTTTTCTCTAGATCTTAGTAGGACCTTTCTTCCTTCTCTCCAGCTAGTTTTAAAGGGGAATAGTAGCTCAAGTTCAAGGGTCAAAATTTGATTAGGCAAGAGGAAAAATCCACAGGAACTTTACAGCATTCACACTTTTTAGGCTAAAGGACTGGAATCAAGAGTTCAACCCCTTCGTAGAATAAAGCTTTTAGGACTGCCTTTCCTAAACTAAATGGCTTCCACTTGAGATAAGCAACTCGACATTTAGTATGATACCAGGTTTCGCAATAGAAGAACAGGCAAATCCACTACCAATAATAGCATTCATTTTTGAAAGAATCCTAGCCGAAATATGCTTATCCTTTGAATTTGAATAAGACATGTATGTGAGTGTAATATGTGTAACGAGACTAGGAGCAAGACTTTTCACTCTCAAAATGAAGTTGTCTAGAACACTCACTTTATTGGGCCTAAACCTAAATAGGGCGCTACCAATTACTGCAAAGATGGAAGACTACAATACAAGCTAAACCTGTAATAGCATAACGGCGTCAATGGAATTTCTTTTATAGCTTTTATCATACTATACTATCATTTTTATCTCACACTCGGTCATAGGATAGGCTTTGGGGGTGTTGCAGACTATGGGGAATATGAACATTGCCTCGTACATGAATACAGACTTCGCCCTTGCTTCGGGAAGAGGCGAGCATCAAAAATTGAAATGGCAGCTGGCTAGAAAGGGATATTAAAGTCAGACTATCTCACTTTCTTTTATTAAGAACCCTGACTGGCATAATGGATTTCTGTTACCCAATATGACTGGAGCGTTGATAAGAAGTCTTGGTGGCCGTGGATTACAAATGTAAAACCCTTCCCTTTCGTCCTTGGCTTTTCTAATGTAATGCTAAAGGATTGGTCACCCCTTACCTACCTTTCTTACTTGTAATGAAGATTCATAATATAATATAGGGATTTGCATAGTTGGAGTATGACTTTCCCCGTAATGGATGAAAGGGAAGTCAAAAGAACTACTATTGCTCATAAAAGGAGAAAGAGGAATATTCTCATATTGAGCAATAGGAAGAAACCTGCTTTACTAATTGAATGCCCTATCTATTCCTTGGGCCAAAAAGACTACAAGGATGTATGTGGGTGCTGTACATAATTGCTTATTGACTTTTTTTGTACTCTTTGCGAGAAAAGACAACCGTACTATCAGAACAAAACTGACTACTATAGCGTATCATAGATAATAAGAAGGTATGATTGTTAGGGTCAACAGACAAGAGGAAAGCTGGCCTATGTTAGATGCAAGAGCAGATAAGCAAAAGCGATTCTCCCTTCTTTGATGACCAAGAGCTGGGTTTCTCTATGACCTACCAATCGCCAACTGAACGAGTACGGGTCAATGAAAATGGAAACAATCTTCTTTCTTTCCAAAGCCAATTCTGAAAATATCAATTGAGCGAAGCCCTTTATGGTATCAAAGAGGCACTAGTTGTCACCTAGCTTACTCTACACCCAAACCCACAAGAGAAGGAATTCCCTATGATCTACGACCTTCCACTAGCGCCGTCACTCGTAGCCAAAGATAGCAAGAGCTAGAATGGATAGAAGGAACTACTACTTGTTTGAGTCGAATGGAAAGATTCTCTACAACTTAATAGATTGAAATAGGGCATATGAAAAGGAAGTTTTCTATGTGAGCTTGAATGGAACTGAAAATGCGATTTCTCTTTTCACTACCGCTTTCCCTAAACTAGCAAAACATGCGGGTTACCGAACTATCCCTAACCCGCAAGACTCAACCTGGCGCCTAGCTTACCGTAACTCCAAAAGAAATGAAATGTCAATAAAATAAAAAGGAGTCCTTTTTTTATGTCTCATTACTGAGGACCTCGTTTCAAAAAAATATGCCATCTGGCTTTACCAGGACTAACTAGTAAAAAGCCTAGATCTGGAAGTGATCTTAAAAACCAATCGTGTTCTGGGAAAAGATCACAATATCATATTCGTCTTGAAGAAAAATAGAAATTGCATTTTCATTATGGTTTGATAGAATGACAATTACTTAGATATGTACATATGAAAAGCCAAAGGGTCAACAGGTCAAGTTTTATTACAACTACTTGAGATGCGTTTAGATAACATCCTTTTTCGATTGGGTATGGCTTCGACTATTCGTGGAGCCAGGAAATTAGTTAATCATAGACATATTTTAGTTAATAATCGTATAGTGGATATACCAAGTTATCATTGCAACCTAAGAGATATTATTACTACGAAGAATAAACAAAGATCGAAAGCTCTGATTCAAAATTCTATTAAATCGCCCCCCCATGAAGAATTGCCAAAACATTTGACTATTGACTTATTCCAATATAAAGGATTAGTAAATCAAATAATAGATAGTAAATCGATCGGTTTGAAAATAAATGAGTTGTTAGTCGTAGAATATTGTTCCTATTAAACTTGAACCTAACGAAAATAACAAGGAAAGGTTTAGACAATTTCATTGCCCCACCCCCCAATCCCCACCCTCCTTTTTGCGTTGAAGTCAAATATAAATCTAAGAGTTCATTTTCCCATTTATGTATTACAAATGAATCAAGGAGCTGTATTAGGAGTCGGAAGAGACCCTGGATTCACTCCTCAATAGCATGCAAGGCTCCTTCGCTTTGCCACGGGCACCCTCTTTTGCTGCAAAGGGGAGTTCTTGTTGATCCTTTTTAATGGATCTCACCAAATATGGAAATGGTTCAGCAACTTAACCCATTGAGCTGTCTGGCTTTAGCTCTTGGATTGGACATGAGTGAGTTCGTTCTTGAGTTCAAACTCCCACCATTTTGTAGAATTGCTATGCTTACTAACAAATATAAATAATCAGTGTGGGTTTCTGTTTGGTGTTCTTTTTTGAAGTTATCTCTACTTTTAGAGGTTTACTTGTGGTTTTGTCTTTTCCTATTGTATATAGTTATCACCATCTTCAGATCAATAAGTCTTCAAGCCTCCACTTATTACCTGGATAACTAAGTTTCATCAGCAATTTATACTTAATATAAGCACTAGCTGATAGATGATCTAATAAAAAATTTTGGGAGATTTAGAAATCAATAACAAGGATTTAAATTTTGCTTGCAAAAATAAAACATAGTCTTATTTAGCCAATGTATTATCCTTTTTGTTCTAGAAAAGGAATGCAATATATTGACATGTCTTCATTTTGTCTTTTTAAGTATCCTTAATAATACTTTATATTATTTAGGAGATTTTACGATTTCCATTCTTTGATGTTATTTTCAGGTTTTTAAGTGTTCACTTTCCTATGAAATTGGTTGAAGATGTTATTTTGACATGCAAAATAACTAGAGCATTTCCAAGGCTCCAAGGCCAATAGGTTTGACACTGATCACAAGCCTGATGCTCTATTAATGTCTGCTCCCTTTCTTATGTGTTTTTCATGAATTCTTCAATGTGATTTCTTGAGATTGATAACTAAAATTTGGACAAATTTTATGTCCTTATACAAATGCCTATTCTTTTCCTTGTGAGTTTATCCTGACATGGTTTGGTACATGCTGCGTGTGTGCTGATGGAATAAGTAGGCCTGCAACCTATTTGTATAAATAATTCTTATTTGATTTTGATGTTACCCTTCAAACTAGTTGAAATTTTAATAATTATTTCACCAACTATGCTAGGAATTCAATTTTTTGAGTCTTTTCATTTTTCATATTGAATAGGGGTGTGGTCGACTCATGAGGTTATGTATCATTGTGACAAAATTTTGAGTATCTAATATGTATTTGTTGCTTTTCAATGTTTTACTCACCATCAAATTTGCCAAGTCATTATGATCAAGAGATGGTTGTGTTTATTGTTAATTTTTTTAGATCCTAAATAGGAAAAAATAGTATATAGTTTTAAACTCTAGAAAACATTTTAACATAAAACATCTAGAAGAAGCAACTACTACCAATTTGAAATCTGTTCTGATTTTGGAACGATCGTATAATTTAATATAGACTAAGTCTACCCATTCAAGTTCTTCAACAATTATGTTTATGCACAAGAATGGGTCCCCACTTTCTAACCTATAGCTCTTGATAAATTAGGTATGAGATGCTTGGGTCACCTTACAATTTGAGCATGCTGCCCATGTTGTCTAATGATGTTGCTCTGCAAATTGGAACATATGTCAATCCATGTTATAATGATGGCTCATGGGGAGGAGCGGTAATTGGAGTAGATGATTTAATTTTGAAGTCTATTATTTTCAGGTACTTATATTTTTCTATGCCAATGATGAGGTTCCACATAGTACTTTTGATCAAAAGATCAATCTGTTTAATTTGTGCCCTTCACTAGATGAGAAAATGTGTCATACTCTACGACATTAACAAACCTATGAAAATCAAGGAATGATGGAAGGGAATAAAGATCAAGAAAAATAAAATCGAAATGAAATAAAGAAGAAAAAATATAAGTGAATATAAATAAATTAGGTTGATTGAGTAGAACATAGAGAGTCTAGATTTCAAATGAACAAATTCAAACTTGAAAAGGATCTTTTATTATTTGTGAAGAATGAGAATGAGGGACAAGGGGATTGATCAAGAAAGATCTCTTACTCCTATTACTTATTCCTATTATCTTATAAAATAATATTGTGTTCTAGGATACTTTGTTAGAATAGCCAAGTATCTTGCATATGACACCAAATGAAAAGAGTGGTTGAAAATAGAAGAAAATTGAATGTTATGAGTTGTGCATTACACTAGTTTTTTTTTATCAAGGTGCATTATAACTTTGAGATGAGTTGAAAACCATGCTCTTGGATATCATTACGAGCCTTCACCAAGAAAGAAGAAAAGTAGTTGTGAAGTATTATATAGCATCTTTGTATCGTATTTTTAAAATAAATAATCTACATAGCTTGTAAATTGAATGGGATCTCATAGAATCTTCATTTCATTGTGTTTAATAGTTGGTAACCCAAAAATAACACCATTTTTTATTGACTTATCCATATAAATATCACCACTTTAAGATAAACAAATTTTCAAACCTTCACGTATTATTTGTATAAATTTCACTAGTAATTTCTACTTAAAAAAGCACTAGCTCGTAGATGATCTATTAACAAATTTAGATGTTAATAACAAGAATTTAATATTTTTTTGCAAAAATAAAATATAGTCATATCATTCATAATAAAATCTTATTTTGTTTAGGAGTTTATATAATTTTGATACTTCAATGCTATTTTTTAATTCTCATGTGGTTCACTTCCCTTCGATATCATCTGAAAATGTGATTTTTATATAAAAAATAATTTTTAAGGATTTTTGAGGACTAGATCCATGATCAATGGGTTGACATTGATCTCAAGCCTGATGTTTTATTTTAAATTTTGTATCTACAACCAGAGTTGGGAAAAATTTGTCATTGGGTTACCTTATTTCTCTTTACCCAAGGAGGCTGAATTTGGTAGTTTTATAATGCCATGTTGTGACTGTATGCAATTCAAATGGAGATGGTACATGGCAGTTGGGGTAGGGTTAGAGTTCTATCCTGTGTAGTGTGTGCTTTTCCATTTGCATGCTCAGGTATGTTCCACGTGTGGAATGTGTTGTAAGAGCATGTGTGTGGGTTTGCTTGTTTGCTTGCGTATTGGTTGCACATGTGTGTACATGTGCATTTATGGTATTAGTCTTGCAAGGCTTAGGGTGCAATTTGAGGCTTTATGATGATGTAGAGCATATGCTGAACTGCCCTCTTGTAGGTCTTTTTATATATTTTTATGCCTGAGCAAAACATAATTCATTGCATTTAGTAGTTGGTAATCTAAAAACAACACACTACTTTTTTATTGACTTCTGTATATAATTATGGCCACCTTTAGATAAAACAAATTTCCAAATCTCTTTACTTGGACAAGTTTCACTAGTAATTTCTACTTAAGAAGCATTATCTCATAGATGATCTATTAGCAAATTTTGGGTAATTTAATAGTCAATAACAAAAATTTAATTTTTTTTTGCAAAAATAAAATATAGGCATATCTAGCCAATGAATTTTTTTACATGTTGCCCATCTGCATTTTTCATTTGTTGGGTATTTTTGACAAAACCTTATTTTGTTTAGGATATTATATGATTTCCATCCTTCAATGTTATTTTCAAATCCTCAAGTGGTTCACTTCCTTTTGATATGATTTGAAGGTGTGATTTATACGTGAAAAATGACTCAAGTGTGTGCTTGTTTATTTGCATGCTCTGGTGTGTTCCATGTGTGGATGTGTTGCTAGAGCATGTGCATCTTAGTTTGGTTGTGGGTTTGCGTGCGTACATTTGCTTATTTGCTTGCGTATCAATCTTGCGAGGCTTTGGATGCAGTTTAAGGCTCTCTAACATTGCAGAGCATGGGCTTAATCTCCCTTCTTGTCAGTCTTTTTATATACTTTTGTGCCTAAGGAAAAAATATTTTATTGCATTTAAGTAGTTTATAATTTCAAATCTCTTTACTTGGATAAGTTTCACTAGTAATTTCTACTTAAGAAGCATTATCTCATAGATGATCTATTAGCAAATTTTGGGTAATTTAATAGTCAATAACAAAAATTTATTTTTTTTTTTGCAAAAATAAAATATAGGCATATCTAGCCAATGAATTTTTTTACATGTTGCCCATTTGCATTTTTCATTTGTTGGGTATTTTTGACAAAACCTTATTTTGTTTAGGATATTATATGATTTCCATCCTTCAATGTTATTTTCAAATCCTCAAGTGGTTCACTTCCTTTTGATATGATTTGAAGGTGTGATTTATACGTGAAAAATGACTCAGGTGTGTGCTTGTTTATTTGCATGCTTTGGTGTGTTCCATGTGTGGATGTGTTGCTAGAGCATGTGCATCTTAGTTTGGTTGTGGGTTTGCGTGCGTACATTTGCTTATTTGCTTGCGTATCAATCTTGCGAGGCTTTGGATGTAGTTTAAGGCTCTCTAACATTGCAGAGCATGGGCTTAATCTCCCTTCTTGTCAGTCTTGTTATATACTTTTGTGCCTAAGCAAAAAATATTTTATTGCATTTAAGTAGTTTATAATCTAAAAATAAGACACTATTTTTTATTGACTAATGCATATAACTATCACCACCTTCAGATAAGTTTTCAAGTCTCCATCATTAACTGGATAACTTTCACTAGTAATTTTTATTTAATAAGAACTAACTGGTAGATAATCTATTAGCAAATTTTGGGTAATTTAGATGTCAACAACAAGAATTTAATTTTTTTTCTTCAAAAATAAAATATAGACATATCTAGCAAATGACCTTTTATACATGTTGCCCATCATGTTGTGTTCATTTTCTATGTTTGGGTATTCCTAATAAAACCTTGTTTTGTTTAGGAGATTATATGATTTCCATACTATAATGTTATTTTTAATTACTCAAGTGATTCACTTTCCTTTGATATCATTTGAAGGTGTGTTTTTTCCATGAAAAATGACTTTTAAGGATTTTTGAGGACTAGCTCTGGGATCAATGGGTTGGCGTTGACCCCCCAAGCATGATGTTCTATTTTATATTCCATATCTGCAACCAAAGCTAGGAAAATCTATCATTGGGTAATCTTATTCCTCTTTGTCAAATAGGATTGAACTTGGGAGTGGGAGGGAGGGATGAAGGGGGAGGGAGTGGGAGGGATGGAGGGTGAGGGTGCGAGAGGGAGGGATGAAGGGGTAGGGAGTGGGATGGTGGGGGAAGGAGGGAGAGGGAGCAAGAGAGAAGCAAGGGAGAGGTAGGGGGAGGGAGGGATGGAGGTGAAGCCGTAAAGAGAGAGAGTGAGTGAGTGGGAGAAGGGATAGGGAGGGAGGGAGAGGGAGTGGGAGAGAAGGGGGCCAGAGAGGGAGAGGGAGAGAGAGGAGTGGGAAGGAAGGGATAAGGAGCGGGAGTTAGAGGGAGGGAGCGGGAGAGGAGAGGGGAGGCAGCTGGGTAAGGAAGGGGAGGGAGCGAGGTAAGGGCGAAGGGGGGGGAGGAGGGTGGGGGGGGAGGGAGGTGGGAGGGCAAGAGCAAGGTCGGGAGGGAGGGAAGCAGGGGGAACAGCGGGAGTGGGCGAAGGGGAGGGCACGTGCGAGAAGGTGCGAGTGAGGGCCGGTAGGAAGGGTGGGGTGGGAGGCAGGGCGGGTAGAGTGAGGGAGGGAGGGAGCCGGGAGCTTCGAGGGAGGGTGGGAGTTTGACGGAGGGACGGAGGGGGAGGGAGAGGGAGCATAATAGAAGGGAGGGTGGTGGAGAGGGAGGAAGGAGAGGGAGGGAGAGAGGGTGGGTGAGCGCGAGGGAGAGGGTGCGGCAGTGGGAGCAGGA
>RXID01016905.1:40435-73729 GCA_005019695.1 Trichopus zeylanicus subsp. travancoricus
GAGGGAGGGAGAGCCAAAGGTGGAGGGAGGAGGAGGAGGAGGGAGCGGTCGCAAGAGTGGGAGAAAGAGGGGGAGGGGGGAGAGTGAGAGGGAGGGAGAGCTAGAGAGAGGGAGGGAGAGGTGGAGGGACAGGAGGAGGGAGGGGGGGCGAGTGATGGATGAAGGGGGGGGGGGGGGGGGTGGGGGGGGGAAGGGGAGCTAGAGCGAGCCGGAGGGAAGAAGGGATGGAGAGGGAGTGGGAAAGGGAAGGGGGGAGGGACTCCAACTTTCTCCATGAGCAGCCCTTCTTTCTTTTGAGTCAGAAATTGTTGGTCACGATGGCCTGAACTTTGAGGAGCTCATCGGAATAGAGTGTGCTCCCTCGCCACTACAACCCACCAATTTTACATATGGATGGAGAAAACAAAACGGTCTCTCTGATCGGTGTGTTAAAGAATATATACTCACCATAAAGATGCAACAGAACCTGTTTCAACCGTAGAGTCGACTTAAAAGTCAGCCAAAAATAAGATAGACAATAAAAGAAAGCACTGGACTTTGATTGTTTGAACGTTCGACTTGCATGTGTTAAGCATATAGCAAATTCTTCTCATATTGGATTTCCATTTTTGAATGAATTCATCTACATTCTAAATATGACGTGACATCTTAGTACTTTCCTTTTCCTTATGTTTGTCAAGCAAGGAATAACCAGCCTGTGGGAAGCCTTGGTGTTGCACAGTCGTAAGCAAATAGGGATAGGGGCATAACGGGAATAGGAGTGAATTGGTGGAAGGCAAGCAACTCTTGTAAGAGGTCTTCTCGGTCGAGCTGTCTGAGGAAAATTGGTTTGGTATCAAAAATTGTTGCAATGGCCCTTTAACTATAGAGGGGGTCCTCTCTTTTAATCCCTTTCATCGATTTCAAAGTTCTTAGACATCATTCTAATTGTAGAAAACATTCGACAGTATAGGGTAGGTGCAAAAAAAAAAAGATAAGCTTGAGATCCTCCACTTCATCCTAATCAATCCGCATTGCCATGTTGTACAGTTGCCTTGTTAGTCTCTATCGCAAGAAGAAAAAACTTATATTCATTGCTTCTATTATGATATTGTATTTCCTACATTATTTAATAAAGGAAGCTATCTACTCCCATCACTCGTTGAGAAAACCTGTCTGCTTCTCCTTCTATGACTCATTTATGCAATCATAGTAGCTTAGAGTCTTATCCCACTTCTAGTGAACACAGTTGATTAGATCCAATTCCGAAGGTAGTGCAATCCTTATTTTAGACTGCTTTGGGAGCTGCCTTTTAGGTAAGGCATGTTGGGAATCCACCTTTTCTTTTTAGCCCATGGGTTGCCCCTTCATAGTTTCCAACACCACCCTTTTTCACTATTTTTCGAGTCTGATTTCAAAATACTTAAAAGATGAGAGAACACCGACTGAACTTCTAGAGCTCTTTTTCAAATAATCAAGCTTGTCTGTCTCTAATGCAATGAGGAATGCAAGATACTAGACTCGTTTCCCTCCAAAGGGTTCTACTAGACCTGTCCCCGGGGTTGAGTCAACTTGCAACTGATATCGCATGAAAAATAGTGTGGAGGACGAAAGCCTCCATTTTGGTATGCTTAACACATACACATGTGTGACATTTTTGTCTTGTCTTGCGAATTTCCCTTTCTCAATGCAGGCCACTCTTTCATTCTCTGATTTTTTGCTTTGATGAAGACACTCGATCTTATGTATCTACTAATTGTCTTTTTGCCTCTGCTTGGTAGTGGAGCAGCTAGTTTTTTTTGACATTTTCTAGGATCAGAAGGAATCGCTATAATGACCACTATGTGCATTTTGTTTTCTTTGATCTTCTCTTTTCTTGCTTTTTATGAAGTTGCATCGGGAGCTAGTGCTTGCTATCTCAAAATAGCTCCATGGATCTCATCAGAAATGTTTGATGCTTCTTGAGGCTTCTTTCAGGACCGTGAAGTCACCGGATGAATTGCCGAGTAGATAGATCTGATCCAGATGCTGCAGTTGCTCCATGGCGATATGTGTGGGAGAGATCTTGGTTAGGGAAGGCTAAGACAGCGCCTTGCATATGGGTAGCAAGAGGGCGCTTATGCCTCGACGGTGGGGCCTTATGGGTAAGGGCCCAACTCAATAGGGACAGCACACCCCCCACTTTAAGGGTGAGGTCGGTGGAACCGGTGAACCACGCGAGCTTATTAGATGCGTGGGGTAGAGGGCTTGTAGTACTCCCCTTTCTTGATCCATCCTTTTCTTCGTTTCGGTAGTGAATCACCTAAAATCAAAGGGGGCTGGCCTGCGCACCTATACCCATACTGTGTTAGGTAGGTAGCAGTGGACTCTTTGTTTGATTAGGGGGAGAGGGAGAAGTCTGGTCTGCAAAATGGGAAGAAAGAACTTCTTTGCTCTGTAAAAGGCAACATCTTGATAGGTTGGTTCAATTGCACTTGAGAAAAGGTGAGGTATTGTACAATGAAGAAAGCAAAAGCACTGGACTCAGATGGAACAAGTGAATTTGACCTGGGCAGGGTGCAAGCAATTTAGTACCAGTTTCAATGCTCTAATCAACTAGTTTACAGTCGCTTTCCCCCAATCTTTCAAGGAAAGGATAGGGTATGAATTTCTTTGTTCGCAGAGGTTCCATACTAGGTCGACATAAGGGGTTGGGTTGGAGTTCTAACGGGAAAGAATTTCTTTGTTCGTGAGGGAGAGAAGAAAGATTATTAGAGCTCGAGGGAAGGATATAATTGAGAAGTCCCACTATACTCCATTCGCCACTATGAAGAAGAAGAAATGATTGGACTAGGACTAAACCTATAGGGCTAAAGACTTGAAACCAACCCTGCTGATCGTGATGGTGATAGTGGTGGTTCCCACCAGCCATTGACCTGATGTGAGGTATTCGGGAGAGAAAAAGCATATTCTCAAGGGAGGAAAGAATAATTTCCCGGTAAGTAAAGGGAATAAAGAGTTGTAGCTCGGGAGAGATTCGATAACGTGATAGAATTTAAAAGCAATAGATAATAGAGTTGTAGCTCTTACATAGTGAGGGGATATGGATATGGAAGCTCTTACATAGCGAAGGCATATGGATATGGAAGCTCTTACGCAAGGGAGAGAAGATCGAAGATATTGATATTCCCGGATCGAGTTTTGACCCAGCAGGAAATAGGAATAGAATAGGACAAAGAGCTGTTAGCAGGGCTTGTTCACAATGCCTTCTTATGTTAGAAGGAATCTTTGGACAAAAGCGAAGTTGAGTGGAGTAGAAAGGAGGTATAAGAACTAGATTGTTTAGCAAATGCCATAGAATAGGACAGCGGAAACATCCCATTGGGCTTAGAGTCCTTATGCAACTACCTTTAAGTTAAGCAAGTGAAGCTACCATCCAAAACCTAAGAAGATATCTTCTTTCTTATCCCGCTAGTCGTCTAGCAGACTGTTAGCAACATGCCTCAGAATAGAGGCCGATATTAGATATTCTCTAAGATTTATCCTTACAACAAGCTAACACAACTTAACTATCGAAAACTTCTTTCTTCATATATAAAATCCGACTATCTAAGTGGAGGAGATAGGTGTATAGATTTTTTTTTTCACTCCCTCTGCCCATCTAAAGAGATGGTAGAGATTCCCTTATGAAGCCGATCTTCAGCTGTCCTTATAGCTGATAGCTAGCCCCTCTTGGGAGATTTGGAAAAACTTTCTAGGCGACCTGCTTACTAGTAGGGAGATAGCCCAGAGCTCTCCAAGTTCCCGATTCTATGGGGTATTGGCAAAAGTTGCTCATTTGGCAATACAATAAATACCTGTGATGCGAGGCGACCATTGAATAGAGGTCAAGTCCTTACCGCCAGCCCCAACCTTGGCAAAATCTTTAAGCTACCTCTTCAAATCAAGGACATTGGTCATGGAATACCACTTCTAAAGAGTTAGGCGAGTACCCCTTTCTTGATCAGGAATGAGCTTTTCAACTTCTGCCATTTTTCTAGTCATCTGTGAAGCTTCTAGTTGCCTTCTTTGTGCCATTGGGAGGACTGGTAAAAAAGAGTCCCTTCTTTCCCACCCTTAAGCACGAAGACATTCTTCTTCCTATTCTCGATCAGATAGCTCAGACAGTCTTATCATTTCCATTTGAAGATGGATGGTTGCTACACATATAGATCCACTTGGGTATACCGTCTCAATACAGAGTGAAATTCACTACCAGCTTTCATACCAAGGAGTCTTCTCCCGTCTAACTTCCTTACTCTTTCACTATTCATATGCACCTGCATCTGCAGCATCTTTCAAAAAGTAGTTGCTGAGTTTCCTTTCCTTACTTTTGAATGAGTGGCTCTTTATGCTTTAGGTTGAAGGGCTAGTATCACCCTTAGGTGGACCCCACTTTGAAGGATGCTCTTTGAGGTATTTTTTAATAGCAATTCTAGGGGAAACTAATTCATTGATGGAGCCAAAGCCCTAGTTTCTTAATGATAGGAATAGCCATTCTCTTCTTTCAATCCTGCCTTATCTGCTAAGCCTATCGAGTTGCTTGTGTGAGGCATATCAATTTCCTTCCGATTCCTGGACTCTTTCTTTCATAAAGCTTGGCAAAGGAGCATATACCAGAGTCAACCGTTCTATGACTTTATGTGGGAACGTTGATCTCTAAAGATTCCATCTGACGCATGGATGGATAAGCCTAAAGCTAGTCCTTTTTATTGTGATGGATTGGATTCTACAAGAAAGGCTCTTATTGCCTACTCCACTACTAAACTCACTTGGAGCACCGGGTCTCTTGATAGGGTTATTTTCACTTTTGAGTAAGAGGTGAACCAACATGTGAAGTCACAGAATGGAGAGGAGCGCAGATACTCTAGTTATAACGAGAGGGAGGGGTATGGTGCTTCGTTAGCCTCATCAGAGAAAGTAGTCATTTTGGTTCAGAGAGCTCTGCTAGAAAACATAGTACTCAGATTGTGTGCTAGACTCCATCCAAAGACCGCCTTGACGGTTAAGGAAGAGATTGAGTTGTTACACAAGGTGAAATTCATCAGAGTGGTGTTGTATCCTTAGTGGGTAGCCATCATCATTTTAGTTACCAAGAAGGATGGATGAGTCAGGGTGTGCATCGATATGAGAGATCTCAATAGAGCCTGCCCAAAGGATGATTTTTCTCTTCCTCATATCGACGTCCTCATCAACAATACTGTTAGATACGAGATGCTCCCCTTCATGGATGGGTTCTCTAGTTACCTATGCCTGGCTGAGAGTGACCAAGAGAAAAAAACCACACCTTGGGGCACCAACTGTTAGGTCATCATGCCTTTCAGACTGAAGAATGCTAGAGCCACCTATCAAAGGGCGACGACAACAATATTTCATGACATGATGCATGTGTACATGGATGGTGTATGTAGATCCCCTTTAGAATCAAACAATTCCATAGAATTGAGTATGATTGTATGTGTGATAGCATCTATTATACTAGGAATATCAATGAACCCAATTCTTGCAATTGATTAGGATACCCTCTTTTAGCTTCTAGGTCTATTTCTTAGTTCAAGATCCCTCTCACTAACTGGAATAAAAGAATTAGTGGATCTGTTCCACCCAAAATGGGAAGGGACTATGGTTATGAACTTATAATCATGGAATCGACTTGATCATCAGATTATAAGTTCATTCCATACCAGACCACACTGGAATAGGGTTATATATATTTTTATTATGAGAATTATGAAAAGGGGTCATTCGAGTGTATGTAAATAGATACTATGTTTACTTACATATGGATCCCTATGATGTTACATTCACAATCTATTTCAGATTAGGAATAGGCATAATGGGACCCACTTTTGCCATATCTATCATTATTTGGGTACCATATTCACTTTTTTGGGGCTTCTATTAAATCGAGATATAGGTTTGATTGTACATATTTTTGATATATATAAGATATCCTCCGAATAATGCAAATCAAAGCAATTTGATGTTTGACTCGGGCCTATATGACCGATCGATAGAAATACTCCAACACTCTACCTTTGTCATTTTGTCATATATGGAATATATGACACTAGATAGACATCATATTCATGGAATATGATTCACTTTCAAGATGCCGTGATGGTAAAATGGTAGACACGCGAGACTCATAATCTTGTGCTAAAGAGCATGGATGTTTGAATCCTCTTTAAGGCATAATATTGAGAATGCTCATTGAATGAGCAATTCAATAACAGATTTCGGATCGAATCAATATTGTATTGATATACCGAGTATCTTATCTACTGATACGAAGTATTCCGGCGATCCCCACAATCCGAGTCTGGGCTGTTGGAATTGGAATAGGTTCTGCAACGGATCACCAAGTCTTGATGATCTTCTCTATCTAATGAATGAGGATTCTATTTTGAAATCGCCCGCCCTACACCCACCCCCGAGTATATAATTCAATAGGAATCACACAAGGGTAGATTGATAGAAACCTCTGATAAACTATCCACCAGTACCTGTAACCCAACAGATAAAGGACATGGTCCATTTTAGGGATTGGTGACTTAAACGTTCATTGACTTTGGCACTAGACATTTCCAAAATGGTATCAAGTCGGATAAATTAGAGAATAGATTGATGTCTATTGGCATTCCAGCCTTCCTTCTCCTTTCAGGGCCTATTTGAAAGAGAATCTAGTACCTCTTGGTCGTGAATATTTGAATAGGATGAACTGGCCTTCGTGGACATCTTTGCTTTGAAACAAAACAATTATAAAATTATTTTGTTTTGGATTGAATCCCCCAAAATGCGTTTTGCTTCCTGCTGCACGAGATGAGACACATGGACTACGAACTTCAATTCTGCACTAGAGTGGATGATTATCATAAGAGATTCCTAACATATCATAGGAATCCTGCTCTTTAAAATCCACACTTTTTAAAATCCAGAAAACTGACAGGATTCTAGGATTATTCCTAGATATAAATACTTTTATGCATACTTCTTTTATTTTATCTATACCATATTATATTCTGATATACACTAGCTAAAAATCCGCCTGGTACTACATCATAAGCACATTGGGAACGTAAATAATTATAACCAAATATATGTATATATAATAACAGCAATGGAGTCCCAATCCTCTGTTTTTATTTCTAAAGTCTCTATTCCTTGATAGTCGAAGCCCAAGGATCTATGAACAAGCTCATGCTTGACTAGCCAATCAGATAAATGACCATACATCTTCTTGATTTCTCCCATATTTATTTGTACTTGTACACATCTTCTTGATTTCTCCCATATTTATTTGTACTTGTACAAGTATTTCTCAATTTATAATGAAAATTTTCAAATATTGACATGCTCTTTCTCATTCCGCACAAGAAAACCCTAGCTAATTCACTAATTCGAAGGAAGATACTTAATTTTTAGATTTGCAAAATATTTCTTCATGTATTTATGAAGTATATGATGATTGATAGAAGAATCCTTGATCATAATTTCCAATATGAGTACTATGTCAAACATAAAACTTGTGATTAGTAGTAAAACATCAATTTTCTCATTGAGACATAGCTATATCTTCGGGGAGTTCTTGAGATATCTTCTTACGAAGTTTTATTATAGCATCTACAACTGCCTCTAGTTTAGGGGGGCAGCCCGGCAAATAGACATCCACAGAAATTAGCTTATCGACTCCCCAAATGGTACTATAAGAATTAGTACTGAAAATTCCTCCTGTAATAGTACAGGCTCCCATAGCAATAACATATTTTGGTTCAGGCATTTGCTCATATAATCTCACTAAAGAAGGAGCCATTTTCATTGTTACTATGCCGGTTGTTAAAATTAGGTTTGCTTGCCTAAGACTCAATCTTGGTACTAATCCATAATTATCAAAATTGAATTGAGAGCCTATTAATGAAGCAAATTCAATGAAACAACAACTAATAACATAGAGAAGCGGCCATAAACTAGAGTGTCCTGACCAATTCGAAAGATCATTCAATGTAGTTGAAATAACTGACTTGGGGGTCCTTTGGTCAAGTAACAGAAACTCAATTAAATTCATAACTGTCTCAATTGTAATCTTTCCTTTTTTGTGTAAATATTTAACTAAAACCATTCTAATACTCCTTTTCGCCATGCATAAACTAACCCAACAATTGGGATAAACAGGAAAATGAAAGATTCCATAAATACAAATATGGCCAATACATCGAAAGTCATTACCCATGGACAAAAAAAGACCGTTTCAATATCGAAAACAACAAAAACTAGAGCAAACATGGTTTAGCGGATTCAGAATTGTAACCAAGTATCCCCCATAGGTTTATACCCGATTCATAACTAGAGAACTTCTCTGGTCCTTTACTAATCGGGGATAGAACTCCGAAAATTAGAAACGCCAAGATAGGAATAATGCTTGATATTATAAAAAATGCCCAGAAAATATCATATTTGTGAAGCAAAAACATAAATGTACTCCTATTAATCTAGAATATGTTGAATTATTCGATTCCATATTGGGATCAATAATTTATCTATAAAATTTCTTAGTTGAAACAACAATTAATTTTGATCGAATCAAACCGCATAGCTTAGAGTTTGTTTGTTGTATGGTAGGCATGTCTTGTTTAAAGATTCATCAAACAAAGTACCGCTTAGCATTTCTAATGACATAGTAAACACTAACAAACTAAGAAAAACTAATAAATAGAATTGGAATATTGTTCATTATTTAATATAAGGATTATTAAGGTATAAGTATTATAAGAACAATGAATATCTATTATCAATATATAGAATCACACATTATTGAACGATTCGACAAATTAAATTCCCAACCCAACTCGTAGCATAGAATATAGTTGAAGAGAGGCTGATACATTTAGGACCGATTCATTATCTCTGAAATAATCAATTCAATGGAGGTTTTGATGAAAAAGCAATTAGGAAAAGAAATTAATCCACGAGGATTAATAAAAAAAATCAGTATGGACATCTTAGGTTATGCCATATTGTACAAATACCAATAGTATCTGTTAGAGTGGATTATTTCTAAAATAATCAATTCAATGGAGGTTCTGACCAAAAGCAATTAGTCAAGGGACTTAAAAAAATACAAGATGAAGAATAGGTTTCAATCCATGTAACTTAGGATTCAATTTGGTTGGGTTGGGTTAGAGTTTCTAGATAGGATCGATCATGTCATGATTTTCACTTCATTAATTGACTGGGATTGAGTATACCAAAAAATCAAATGTATCACTAACTCTTTGATCATGGGTATGAAAAGAAATTAATCCACGAGGATTAATAAAAAGAAATCAGTACGAACATCTTAGATTATGCCATAATTTACAAATACCACTAGGATCCGTTTAGAGTGGATTATTTTTTTTCTTGTCCCTATACATACGTAACTACGTAATACTTTCACTTCTATAGATTGACTGATCGGTCAGTCTGTCCATAAATAAAATAAGAAGATGAAAACTATTAGAAACTCAAATAGAATATCTGTACAAAAATACAATCTATTAGGGCTATACTGATTCGAACTGCAAACCTTCTTGGTAAAATAGATCAAACTTATTATTATATTAAAAAAATGATTCGAGCTATTTTAAAGACCCAACATGCATTTTGTTGCATTGGGCTCTTTCATCAATTGATGTAAAGATCAGTTAGTTCATACACCTTAAAGTTCATAGGATGAAAAGAGATGATTTTGAGGTCCTTATACTCATTATGCCTAGCATTGAATGTGGATTGGGTATTCACCCTATCAATTATCAAATCAACGATAGGTTCTATTTAGCATTTTAATTTGCACTAAAAAAAAATCAACTGAACCAAACCAAATAAAATATATGTCAGACTATTGTTCTCTTGTTCTGGAGTAAGACATCGATTTTTCATCTCAATAAGATCAATTATGTTCATTGTATAATTGGCTTTTTTTGAAAAGCATTGGCGCACATGTAAACAAGGTGCTCTACCTAATTGAGCTATAGCCCTTGCCGTTGTCATAGATATCTTAACATATGGATAATTTCTTGTCAAGATGGTCCATGATCCCACATCGTATGATAGCTTTGCGATTGGTTTATTATTTTAACAAATTGGAATTGCCTAGAAACACTATTCTATCTATAATTCCCAGAGTGATGGGTCTACGATTACCCTAGTTAGACATACATTCATAGCAAGTAGTAGTAGTTTACCTAAACCATCCATTAGTAGCGTCCTTAAGGGGGATTCTCTCGTTGTTTAGCAATGGTTATTTGCGCTATTGTCTTAGTAGTACTACTTGCTGGTGTAGCTTCCCACTACTACATAGGCAAATGAACCTTAAACCATCCTGTTAGTTTTTTCGATAAGTCATTTTTTCCTGAGTATGGTGTTTTCCTAGACCAAGTAATAGGTCTTTCCCCGCTTTACCACATGTAAAGCTATGCAAGTTGCCAGTTGCCTTTCAAAGCCCTTATCTAGAACGAAAGATTTAGTCATAGTAAGAACTCTCTTGCATAATATTGTATAACAATAAGATGAACTCTATCAAATAACTAATTTTAAGGTTAATTAGTATTGGTAGAAAATGAGCTGACAGACAATAAATAAGGGAAGCACTATTGAGTGCTAGAGAGCCCTTATCACTTGTTGTAAAATATAATTCAATCTTGTTCTTCTTTGGTCCATACGCTCCCCTTAATTTGATTAGGGCAACTTTGAATTGGACCCATATTTTACCTTCTATCTTGCACTTTCTCTTTGATGGATTGGTATTCCAAGTGTAAGGAGAGCTTTAGGTAGGGAAATCCCAATATTTTTTTTCAGAGTAGGTAGCAGGATTTTTTTCATTCGTTGACCCATAACTCAGTATAGCTCTCTACTTAGAAGTGGGGGAAGCACAAGGAAGGATGGTGTAAGCTTGTTTATCTAGAGCGAGAATAAAAGTTGGGTAGGTGGGTGCTTTGGTCATAGGCACATGTGTTGATACAGAACTGCCAATCCGCTCTCGCTCGCCCAGTACCTAAAAAGATGTAAGATGACAATTTTGAAGTTCAAGATGTTCGCATTGCTTAAGTGGTTCTGTAACTCTTTTTCATGGGATTAGGCCGAGATTCCCTACTCAGATAGTCATTTTCTAGAGTTCTCATGAAGTATGTTTTTCAAGCCATACAAGCAACCACCGAGAGGAATGGCTCTGGATACAATTCCTGCAAGTTGGTATTCCAATGCGTTCATAATTCACCAGATAAAGCGGGCCTAAATTGCACATTTTGACCCTCGCTTTAAAAACTTTCATCCTTATGGCTGGTGCATTGGTGAGACCGAAGGGCATAAAAAGGAACTCAAATGCCCCGTAGCGAGTGACAGTGGAATATTCACATTATGTAATATCTTGACCCTCAATAGTTACATACACGTCTATAGAACAAAAAAAAAAAAGATGTCCATGATGGGTACGTGCGGGATGAACCAAATCCACATTGAATTGGATCTTTCCACTAGAAGAAACTCGCACATGTTCAGCAGTACCACCTGTAAATACTCCACTAGTATGAAAAGTTCTTAATGTCAGCTGAGCCCCTAGTTCCCCAATTGATTGACCCACAATAATACCTACGGCTTCTCCCAATTCAACCAGATCGCCATGAGTGGAACTCCAACCGTAACATAATTGACAAATTCAAGATGTACTTTTACAAGTAAAAGGGGTTTGAATATATATCGGTCATGCTCGAAAAATTATCAATCGATTGACAAGTCTAATCCCAACCTCTTGATTTCGAACGATAACACATCGTGGACCCATATATATATTGTCTCCTAATACATGACGAATTAGTGTTTGGACTAACATTTTTTTCATCATGCTCCCTTTTCAAGTACTCACAAAAATACTTTGGATAGTACAACAATTTGTTCTATGTACAATAATGTGTTGAACTGCTTCAACAAGTCTACGCATGAGGTATCTAGCATCTGATGTTTGTACGACAGTATCTATAATGCCTTTGGGGGCTCCATAGCAAGAAATTCTATATTCCATCAAAGAAAGTCCATCACGCAGATTGCATTGAAAGGGTAAATCAATCATTTGTCCTTGAGAATCTCACATTAATCCTCTCATACCCACCTAATGGGGATCTTCGTTGGCAACAACAACGGTAGTTGTTGTGGAACTACTGGGCCAAGAGAGGACAACCTCTTGTTCCTGCTCCTCTTTCTTGGCTTTGGGGATAGAGGTCCTATGGTAGGTAACAACAAGCATAAGCACTTGACCGAAGGGGACCAGCGCTTCTACTCTGGAACCAAGGAGCCGTTTGCAGTGAGAAGCAAGGGATGTCATGAACGGTGGGAGGTCACGTCACAAAGAATTGACCTCTTTCTAAAAAGAGAGTGATCTTATTCCTTCTATAGAGGATATAGACTTTTTCCTCATAGATTTCATCTTTCTAAGGTGACTCAATCCATTGGGGGTGGGACCTACTGGCATAATGCACGCTAGAACGTGGAAATTTGAGATCTCATGAACGAATGACTTTTTTTTTGGACAAACTTTTCGGTCAGGCCTATGGATGGATCCTTTTAGATCTATGGGTTGGCCATTCACATGAGAATATAGGGAATCTATACTTGAGCATTTGACTTGGCCCCTGATAGGTGCAGTGAGGAATCATTCTTGATGGGCCTAAAACTTCGTTGAGCTGACTAGCATCCCTTTTCACTGCACATTTTATTTATAAAGAAGACAATTATAGGATCTAATTTGCTTTCTATGATGAACTGGTCATTTCATACCTTCTACATATCTTATGTGTGTAGAACTAGGTCTTTTTTGTCTCCAGCTTAACTGAAGTAGGTAGGGCTAGGCGAGAAAGGGTCCCCTCTTGCCTACCTACTAGTAAGTGAGCCTTCGATTCCACCATGGTCTTACGGTCTCTAAGAGGGGGTAGAACTACCTAACTAAAGAAGAATAGTGCTCTTTCTAAGAGTAGGCATGGAGAGCTTTTTGTAGGGAAACTTGCAAGTCAAGTTTGGGGGGAGGCGGGTGTCGACCCAACCTTATGAGTATTCGGACTATAATTGTTTTGATGAACAATCATTCACTTTTGACAGTTATATGATTCCAGAAGATGATCTAGAATTGGGTCTATCACATTTATTAGAAGTGGACAATAGAGTAGTTATACCAGCCAAAACTCATCTACATCTGATTGTAACACTTGCTGATATACCTCATAGTTGGGTTGTACCTTCCTCAGGTGTCAAATGTGATGTTTTACCTAGTCGTTCAAATCAGACCTCCATTTTAGTACAACAAGAAGGAGTTTATTATGGTTAGTGCAGTGAGATTCATGGAACTAATCATGCCTCTATGCGTGGGCCCAGATACATACACGTGCGCCCACTCTAGGTCAGCCACACCACTCGGGGTCAGGATGCGAGCCACCCGAGAAGCAATCTATTACATTAAGCGGCTAGAGCAGTAGGGAGCCAAGGAGCAAGGTGGTAGATAAGATAGAAGAAGGGGCCAGGCTCTCAATAGAGCAGAGGAGATGGTTAGGATAACAAACTTGAAATGTGGAGCTCAAGCGGCTGTCGGGCAAGTGGTTAGTGCCAAATAGCACCCTAGTGGATGGCATTCCTCTTTGCAGCTGGCACTCAAGGAACAATGGGGCACTGCATACAGAGCAAGCAAGTCTTAGGGATGAGATTCCTATGCAAGGACCTCAATTCTCATTAGGTGGTCAAACCAAGGACCTATAAAAGTCAGGGCTACCCCATCCCCATGGCAAGGCAACAGTGTCCTGAGGGAGGAGTTGAGAGGCCTTATAGTAGTAGTAGCATGGACCTCTTTTTCATTCTAGGCCATGCGAAGGGGGCCAGTCCAATATTATATAATTATTTAACAAAAGACAACAGAAGCTCTCAACAGCCTCTTTTTGAGTTATTCCAGCTTCTTCATTTTTTGTGCCGCAGTGAACAAACACAACTGTCTCAGCGGAAGGAGAAGGACCTACTATGGTAGAGACTACTTATCCTCTTCTTGTTCCTAGCTATCTGTTATGAGTCCGTGAAGTTTCGAATCATCAATATGAGGGATCCCTCAAAATAGAGAAGGACGGGCAGGGCTTTCACAAGAGCCTCTCCTTCTTCCTAGTCAATATAGATGGGAAGGGGATTAACATAACTAGCCTCTTTTTATGTATGTACACCGTTGTTTTAGGGTGGGGCCACCCTCCCTCCTGCTAATCCAGCCATTTTTGAACCTTTCTTTCCTACCTGGACTTCTACTTGCAATTCGCAGCCCAGCGCTCTGCCTAGTTATGTACATGTTCCGACTCACCAGTCATTATAGATCTAGTTGCATGGTGATGGCGAGGTGAAGGGCAAAGCAAGTACTTCACTTCATAGACTAAACTAGTCACTTCTTAGAAGCTTAATGAAGGTCGACCACTACATAGAGACAACTACCACAATAATAGAGAGGCAGAATCGAAGAGCTTAGTGTGAAACTACTCAAGTACCAAAGATCCATTTTTTTTCTTTTCAAAAATGGTTTCAAAATTGATCATGGGTAATTCCATGTGTTCGTTCAGGTCGAGTATTTGTTGGGGCCATATGATTCATGGGGGGGTGTAGTGGTAGTTCATTCCCCCCGACTAGGGAAGAGAAGGTAAAGGCAACTAAAAAGTGTTCTTTCTCAGAAAAACCATCTTGATTGATAGTTAGAGGCGACCAGAAAGCAGATCCATTTTGTAGTCTAACCCATCCTTTGATTATCTTCAAAGCAAAGTGTGTTGCATATTAGAACTCATTAAAGCCCAACATTAAGAGTTAGGTGAGATGATCGGGAGGCAAAAGCGTAGTGAGCTCACTTCAACCTGCCTGATAGTCCGCATGAAATGTCCCGTTAAAAGGGCTCTTCTTCATCGAAAGATTTTTCATTCCTTTTTCTATTGGTGAGTAGTGGTACATGCTTGGGTGACTAGATGAAGGTAGGGTGTATGCCCGATTGGTGATCGAGACCGTAGGCTAGAGGACTGGCCTTATTGGTATTAGTGTGGTGTGGGTGGTCCAAGTGAGTGCTAACTTAGAGTTCTGACGAATATGAGTGAGAAGCCCTATGGCAGGAGGATACTTGAAGGGGTGGACTTAGTCCAGAGAATCTTATTCTATTAAGAACGCATTATGATTAGGATTGTGCACTTATCTGATAGTAGTGTGGGATCGCTATCTTATCTCAATATGTCCACTATCGTAGAATACAACGTTTAGAAGCTAGACAATACATGACTTATTGATTGATTTCTCTCTCTTTAACAAATGGGCAGGGAAGGCCTATCTCATTCCTGCATCTTGATCTGGTCTTTCCTATCCAAATCCAAATAACGGCAGACATCTCTATCGATGGTTCGAACCTTTTGATGAACGAAATGGAATAAACCCATATATTCTGGTAGAATATGTAGTAGAATTAGAATAGAAAGGGAAGGGGCTGGCCAGGGAAACATAGTTTCAAATAAGTAGAGTTGACCGGAAGAAAAGAAAATCTAGTTGCAGGTGGGGAGTTTTTATCTATATTTAGAACCCACTCCTAACATATCGAAAATGAGGTTCTATTGCAACAAAATAACATTCCCTCTTATGTATTTGAGGGTAGATGATGTTCCAACTCCTATCACACCTGCTCTAAATCATATATGAATTGACTCTTCTAGTAACCTCCAACTGGCCCACTTGAGGTTGTCAACCAGCCATTCACACGAAAAAAATCCTCTCTTGTCAATCAAAAAGAGCATAGACCAATAAAGTTCCCTCCAACCGGTATAGTAACCCATAGACCAATTATGGTCTTCTCAACTATTCACCACTGCATCTTTGAGGCCCCAATAAATCCCTTCCTTTTGGTGTGTGCTAACTGTGTCAAAGCCCCTTTATCAGTCTCTCGAATGAGCTTGAAGAAAAGAAGAGTTGGATGGGTTCGCTCTAGCATGCAATCCTTGGCTTGGAGATAGACCCAATCCTCTACTCTATAGTGCTAGTGCCTTAACCTTAACAAGGCCCTACCCCTATGGATCCATTCTTTCAAACTGTGAATCCAAAACCATTCCCATTCAATATTTACTAGCTACATTCTCTTACTAATAAAGCTCCACCACCTACAACTGAAAAAGTAGATGCTAGAGCAAAAACTCGAGAATCCGTAGATGTAGAAGTATTAGCCAAATGAAGGCAGTTGATACCATTGGGGAATCCACTGAATCCATCTATCCGAAAAGTAGCAAAATAAGAAATGCTATATCCTCACCTCGAATAAGTAACAACTAGGGTGTAAGGTAGTTCTATAACATATTCAAGAGCATCCATTGGATGGATCAGAGTAAGAAATGTAAACAGAATGTTTTTATGAATCAATAAAGAAGACCAACATGGGTAGCTCGATTGATCATCAGATCTGACAATGGAATCAGTAGCTAGCAAGAACTGTTCTTTCTCCCTCCCCTACTACCAGAAAGTTATGAAAGGCCTTCATAAGCTTAGAAGTCTTTGCCTTAGAGTCTCGATATGATATGAAAAAGGAGAGGAATAAGCATAAAAGGGTAACACCCTACGGCCCTGCTCGGTTGATTCAGTTGAAAAATCCTTTCATTTTGCAAGCTTAAGCGCTAGACCTATATATAGCTGCTTCTAGGCAAACCTCCTGGCTGTCTCTGCACCCCTACATCCTTTATCATTAAGCAGTCATTTAGGGGCCAATGTTGGTGATCCAGTCTATTTCCATCTCGATGATGAAGCTTATACCCATCTCTATCCTTGTATATCCAAATTGTATATCCTACGCTTTATCCTCAGTTGGAGGAACTATTGATATACTGTACATTGAAGTCAAAGCAAAGCATTGGTAGAAGGAATTCCAAGTAATAGAGGACTAAAGTTGTACATGCTTCTATAAGCTAAAAAGAATCAAAGGCAAAATGCTTAATCAATAGAGGTAAGCTAGTCTGTTACTGAGTTACTTGTAGGTATTCCCTTCCCCCTTCGGATGATCGCAACTGATCCAATGATTCATCATAGTTAATGCAATGTTATGTCCAAGAGAATCAATCAGGGAATGACCAACAAGGATCCTTCTCAACCTGGGCCTTCGACTACTCCTCCACTGGCTCCTGATATAAACCCTACGGTGAATCCTATTGCTGATGAGAATTTGAAAACTTAAGCCAGCTCTTCTATGCCTAGGACTCTTGTGCATGGGCAGGGAAGAACATTGACTACAAATCCCAATAACCCAACTTGTATGCATGCTATAAATGAGAATCATCATGGTGCTGATGTTGACTTGCAAGAGGGGCAGCTTGCGGGCAGGGTTGCTGCACAAAGAAGGGAGTCACTAAGATTGGGTGCAATGGGAGAAATCAAAGCAAAAGCCGTCTCTTATCCACCCAGTAGATTCCATTATGCCGATCCGAACTGTAAAGAAGTTGGGCAAAAAGAAGGAAGACATCGAGCTAGCTCAATTAAGATTTTTTTTTTCATGTTTCCCCCTCCCCCTCCCCCTCTTAAAGTCAGGAATGGCGGGATGCTAAAGAGATTGCTATGATACTATTTCAGTTAACCAAAGCCCGAAGCTAGAATTCCAAAAAGGACGCCTCTCTCTTTTTCTCTAGATCTTAGTAGGACCTTTCTTCCTTCTCTCCAACTAGTTTTAAAGGGGCATAGCAGCTCAAGTTCAAGGGTCAAATTTTGATTAGGCAAGAGGAAAGATGCATGGGAACTTTACAGCGTTCACACCTTTTAGGCTAAAGGACTGGAATCAAGAGTTTAACCCCTTCATAGAATAAAGCTTTCGAGACTGCCTTTCCTAAACTAAATGGCTTCCACTTGAGATAAGCAACTCGACATTTAGTACGATACTAGGTTTGGCAATAGAAGAACAGGCAAATCCACTACCAATAATAGCATTCATTTATGAAAGAATCCTAGCTGAAATACGCTTATCCTTTGAATTTGAATAAGACATGTATGTGAGTGTAATACTTGTAACAAGACTAGGAGTGAGACTTTTCACTCTCAAAATGAAGCTGTCTAGAACACTCACTTTATTGGGCATAAACCTAAAGGGCGCTACTAGTTACTGGAAAGATGAAAGACTACAATACAAGCTAAACCTGTAATAGCATAATGGCATCAATGGAATTTCTTTTATAGCTTTTATCATACTATACTGTCATTTTTATCTCACACTCGGTCATAGGATAGGCTTTGGGGGTGTCGCAGGCTATGGGGAATACGAACATTGCCTCGTACACGGTTACAGACTTCGCCCTTGCTTCGGGAAGAGGCGAGCATCAAAAATTGAAATGGCGATTGGCCAGAAAGGGATATGAAAGTCAGACTATCACACTTTCTTTTATTAAGAACCCTGACTGGCGTAATGGATTTTTGTTAACCAATATGGCTGGAGCGTTGATAAGAAGTCTTGGTGGCTGTGGATTACAAATGTAAAACCCTTCCCTTTCGTCCTTGGCTTTTCTAATGTAATGTTAAAGAATTGGTCACCCCTTACCTACCTTTCTTACTTGTAATGAAGATTCATAATATAATATAGGGATTTGCATAGTTGGAGTATGACTTTCCCCGCAATGGATGAAAGGGAAGAAAAAACAACTACTATTGCTCATAAAAGGAGAAAGAGGAATATTCTCATGTTGAGCAATAAGAAGAAACCCGCTTTACTAATTGAATGCCCTATCTATTCCTTGGGCCAAAAAGACTATAAGGATGTACGTGGGTGCTGTACATAATTGCTTATTGACTTTTTTTGTACTCTTGTGAGAAAAAGACAACCGTACTGTCAGAACAAAACTGATTACTATAGCTCCGAGAAGAGGGAGCCTGGGGTCTATGTCGAGGAGCTCCTCAGCAACATCTCATAATCCTTTTCTATTTTCGTAGAGCTTGGTCTTTCAATCCGAAACCCACGTTGATATCAATTCATAAAGGGATATTTCAGGTTTAACCCTTGTAACATTCTTTCTCTTTAATTTTATAATTTTTAGTAAATAATCATTTACTTTATTATGAATTTGTGAAAAATTGCTTGACAAAATATCACGTGCCATATAACATAAATTTATTTCTCATGGGTTATTAGACCACTTTTACTATATGTTATCAATGAACATAGTTCTCGCTTTTACTATGTGTTGCCAAAATTAATGTAAAATACTTAAAATAGTATTTAATCTTATGATAAAATTAATTATAATTTTTTTCTAATTTTTAAATTTTTTTGAAAAATTGTTGAAAATTTTATGGTATTTTTAGTTTGAAGTTAAAGTATAATCAAAATATAGTCAAGCTCTGGTCAACACATATTTAATAACTAAAAAAATTATTTTAGCCGAAACTGAAAGGACAATGGTTTCGGTCAAAATGATCGAAATAGCTGAAACGTATGATGATATGTCCTGTTATGTTTCACCTACAAAAAACATGGAAACAAGTTGGTAAGAGAGCAAAATAGCATTCTAAAGGCCCCAAAATTACCAATACATTGCATCAATGAAATTTGAGAAAACAAAAAATATAAGATCCAATGTATAAAAAAATATGCATGAGTGTTTTAACTCAAATGACATTTGCCAGCTATTAAGGAAAAGAATAACACACAAAAAATTGAAGATTTGGTCAGAAGAAGGATGTCAATATTGTCTTTGTTTTCTTTGGCATATGCAATGATTTAATAATGTCTTCATGAATAGGAATGGTTGTTGTAGTAGTTAGTGCCATCAGAGGAATCTCAAAATAGTAAAAAAAAAAACTAACCTAATTCAGAGCAGGAATCAAACAAAAGGATTAACTTCAACCTTAATACTGTCTTCGGGCAAACATAAATTATATTATAATGGATCTTGATTTCCCTGTATCACAAGAAGAATCGCAGAAACGAGGGAACATGATCTTTGAGGCTTATTTGCTTTAATCTACAAGACAAAGATGATTGTGGTTGCCTTTTAGAATAAACCAATGTGTTGGAAACAAGGGTTGATCCAATAATATCATTGCCTGAGAAGCCTGTGTACAAGGGCTCATCCCCCCTCCATGACTTCCACATATCCTCTTATGGGTTTCACGAAGGGCGCAATCAACTTTCTCAGGTTGTTGCTGAGGAGTCGGGGAGCTACGACGAAGAGAGGTGGTAGGAGAGGGAAGAAGGGGAGTGGTGGTGGTGGAGGGGGTTGTTGCTGGGGCTCTCGGAGAAGAGGGAGCCCGGGGTCTATGTCGAGGAGCTCCTCAGCAACATCTCATAATCCTTTTCTATTTTCGTAGAGCTTGGTCTTTCAATCCGAAACCCACGTTGATATCAATTCATAAAGGGATATTTCAGGTTTAACCCTTGTAACATTCTTTCTCTTTAATTTTATAATTTTCAGTAAATAATCATTTACTTTATTATGAATTTGTGAAAAATTGCTTGACAAAATATCACGTGCCATATAACATAAATTTATTTCTCATGGGTTATTAGACCACTTTTACTATATGTTATCAATGAACATAGTTCTCGCTTTTACTATGTGTTGCCAAAATTAATGTAAAATACTTAAAATAGTATTTAATCTTATGATAAAATTAATTATAATTTTTTTGTAATTTTTAAATTTTTTTGAAAAATTGTTGAAAATGTTATGGTATTTTTAGTTTGAAGTTAAAGTATAATCAAAATATAGTCAAGCTCTGGTCAACACATAATTAATAACTAAAAGAATTATTTTAGCCGAAACTGAAAGGACAATGGTTTCGGTCAAAATGATCGAAATAGCTGAAACGTATGATGATATGTCCTTTTATGTTTCACCTACAAAAAAACATGGAAACAAGTTGGTAAGAGAGCAAAATAGCATTCTAAAGCCCCCAAAATTACCAATACATTGCATCAATGAAATTTGAGAAAACAAAAAATATAAGATCCAATGTATAAAAAAATATGCATGAGTGTTTTAACTCCAATGACATTTGCCAGCTATTAAGAAAAGGAATAACACACAAAAAATTGAAGATTTGGTCAGAAGAAGGAAGTCAATATTGTCTTTGTTTTCTTTGGCATATGCAATGATTTAATAATGTCTTCATGAATAGGAATGGTTGTTGTAGTAGTTAGTGCCATCAGAGGAATCTCAAAATAGTAAAAAAAAAAACTAACCTAATTCAGAGCAGGAATCAAACAAAAGGATTAACTTCAACCTTAATACTGTCTTAGGGCAAACATAAATTATATTATAATGGATCTTGATTTCCCTGTATCACAAGAAGAATCGCAGAAACGAGGGAACATGATCTTTGAGGCTTATTTGCTTCAATCTACAAGACAAAGATGCTTGTGGTTGCCTTTTAGAATAAACCAATGTGTTGGAAACAAGGGTTGATCCAATAATATCATTGCCTGAGAAGCCTGTGTACAAGGGCTCATCCCCCCTCCATGACTTCCACATATCCTCTTATGGGTTTCACGAAGGGCGCAATCAACTTTCTCAGGTTGTTGCTGAGGAGTCGGGAGCTACGACGAAGAGAGGTGGTAGGAGAGGGAAGGAGGGGAGTGGTGGTGGTGGAGGGGGTTGTTGTTGGGGCTCTCCGAGAAGAGGGAGCCCGGGGTCTATTTCGAGGAGCTCCTCAGCAACATCTCATAATCCTTTTCTATTTTCGTAGAGCTTGGTCTTTCAATCCGAAACCCACGTTGATATCAATTCATAAAGGGATATTTCAGGTTTAACCCTTGTAACATTCTTTCTCTTTAATTTTATAATTTTCAGTAAATAATCATTTACTTTATTATGAATTTGTGAAAAATTGCTTGACAAAATATCACGTGCCATATAACATAAATTTATTTCTCATGGGTTATTAGACCACTTTTACTATATGTTATCAATGAACATAGTTCTCGCTTTTACTATGTGTTGCCAAAATTAATGTAAAATACTTAAAATACTATTTAATCTTATGATAAAATTAATTATAATTTTTTTGTAATTTTCAAATTATTTTGAAAAATTTTTGAAAATTTTATGGTATTTTTAGTTTGAAGTTAAAGTATAATCAAAATATAGTCAAGCTCTGGTCAACACATAATTAATAACTAAAAGAATTATTTTAGCCGAAACTGAAAGGACAATGGTTTCGGTCAAAATGATCGAAATAGCTGAAACGTATGATGATATGTCCTGTTATGTTTCACCTACAAAAAAACATGGAAACAAGTTGGTAAGAGAGCAAAATAGCATTCTAAAACCCCCAAAATTACCAATACATTGCATCAATGAAATTTGAGAAAACAAAAAATATAAGATCCAATGTATAAAAAAATATGCATGAGTGTTTTAACTCCAATGACATTTGCCAGCTATTAAGAAAAAGAATAACACACAAAAAATTGAAGATTTGGTCAGAAGAAGGATGTCAATATTGTCTTTGTTTTCTTTGGCATATGCAATGATTTAATAATGTCTTCATGAATAGGGATGGTTGTTGTAGTAGTTAGTGCCATCAGAGGAATCTCAAAATAGTAAAAAAAAAACTACCTAATTCAGAGCAGGAATCAAACAAAAGGATTAACTTCAACCTTAATACTGTCTTAGGGCAAACATAAATTATATTATAATGGATCTTGATTTCCCTGTATCACAAGAAGAATCGCAGAAACGAGGGAACATGATCTTTGAGGCTTATTTGCTTCAATCTACAAGACAAAGATGCTTGTGGTTGCCTTTTAGAATAAACCAATGTGTTGGAAACAAGGGTTGATCCAATAATATCATTGCCTGAGAAGCCTGTGTACAAGGGCTCATCCCCCCTCCATGACTTCCACATATCCTCTTATGGGTTTCACGAAGGGCGCAATCAACTTTCTCAGGTTGTTGCTGAGGAGTCGGGGAGCTACGACGAAGAGAGGTGGTAGGAGAGGGAAGGAGGGGAGTGGTGGTGGTGGAGGGGGTTGTTGTTGGGGCTCTCCGAGAAGAGGGAGCTCGGGGTCTATGTCGAGGAGCTCCTCAGCAACATCTCATAATCCTTTTCTATTTTCGTAGAGATTGGTCTTTCAATCCGAAACCCACGTTGATATCAATTCATAAAGGGATATTTCAGGTTTAACCCTTGTAACATTCTTTCTCTTTAATTTTATAATTTTCAGTAAATAATCATTTACTTTATTATGAATTTGTGAAAAATTGCTTGACAAAATATCACGTGCCATATAACATAAATTTATTTCTCATGGGTTATTAGACCACTTTTACTATATGTTATCAATGAACATAGTTCTCGCTTTTACTATGTGTTGCCAAAATTAATGTAAAATACTTAAAATACTATTTAATCTTATGATAAAATTAATTATAATTTTTTTGTAATTTTCAAATTTTTTTGAAAAATTTTTGAAAATTTTATGGTATTTTTAGTTTGAAGTTAAAGTATAATCAAAATATAGTCAAGCTCTGGTCAACACATAATTAATAACTAAAAGAATTATTTTAGCCGAAATTGAAAGGACAATGGTTTCGGTCAAAATGATCGAAATAGCTGAAACGTATGATGATATGTCCTGTTATGTTTCACCTACCAAAAAACATGGAAACAAGTTGGTAAGAGAGCAAAATAGCATTCTAAAGCCCCCAAAATTACCAATACATTGCATCAATGAAATTTGAGAAAACAAAAAATATAAGATCCAATGTATAAAAAAATATGCATGAGTGTTTTAACTCCAATGACATTTGCCAGCTATTAAGAAAAGGAATAACACACAAAAAATTGAAGATTTGGTCAGAAGAAGGATGTCAATATTGTCTTTGTTTTCTTTGGCATATGCAATGATTTAATAATGTCTTCATGAATAGGAATGGTTGTTGTAGTAGTTAGTGCCATCAGAGGAATCTCAAAATAGTAAAAAAAAAAACTAACCTAATTCAGAGCAGGAATCAAACAAAAGGATTAACTTCAACCTTAATACTGTCTTAGGGCAAACATAAATTATATTATAATGGATCTTGATTTCCCTGTATCACAAGAAGAATCGCAGAAACGAGGGAACATGATCTTTGAGGCTTATTTGCTTCAATCTACAAGACAAAGATGCTTGTGGTTGCCTTTTAGAATAAACCAATGTGTTGGAAACAAGGGTTGATCCAATAATATCATTGCCTGAGAAGCCTGTGTACAAGGGCTCATCCCCCCTCCATGACTTCCACATATCCTCTTATGGGTTTCACGAAGGGCGCAATCAACTTTCTCAGGTTGTTGCTGAGGAGTCGGGGAGCTACGACGAAGAGAGGTGGTAGGAGAGGGAAGGAGGGGAGTGGTGGTGGTGGAGGGGGTTGTTGCTGGGGCTCTCCGAGAAGAGGGAGCCCGGGGTCTATGTCGAGGAGCTCCTCAGCAACATCTCATAATCCTTTTCTATTTTCGTAGAGCTTGGTCTTTCAATCCGAAACCCACGTTGATATCAATCCATAAAGGGATATTTCAGGTTTAACCCTTGTAACATTCTTTCTCTTTAATTTTATAATTTTTAGTAAATAATCATTTACTTTATTATGAATTTGTGAAAAATTGCTTGACAAAATATCACGTGCCATATAACATAAATTTATAAAAGATACCCCAATTAAATAATTAAAAAAATATTTTATTTAAGTTTAATTTTATCAATTAAATTAATATAAAATATCAAATTATTTTCATTCAATTTTATTTCGGACAATCATTTTCTAATTATCAAACAACTAGTTTGACAAAATTAGATTTTAAATTTATTTTTATAAAATCGAACAATCGATCTTTCATAAAAAAACTCTACTCATAAATAAATATAAAAAATAAATTATTTTGCTTCAGTTTTTATGAAAGATTAATTGTTTGATTTTATGAAATAAAAAATTTAAGATCTAATTTTATCAAATTGATTATTCGATAATTAGAAAATAATTATTTGAAATAAAATTGAATGAAAATAATTTACTATTTTATATTAATTTAATTGATAAAATTAAATTAAAATAAAATATTTTTTAATGTTTTAATTAAGGTAACTTTTTGAAAAATTTATGACATAAAATAAATGATTTTTTATTTAAGTGTATTCATGTTTTCATCAATGGTGGTGATTAGAACTGTAAATGGACTGGTCGAAATATTTTCAGCTAGTTTGTGCGCGGTCCAAAGTCCATTGTTTTTGAGTTGGATCGTATTTTGGGTCTAGACCCGTCCGTCCATGACCGGTATGTCTGTCGAATACCGAGTCTCTCTCCAATTCTGAAACAACCTTGAATCAGAGTATTTTACTATAAAAAACACTAGACTCACCGACTCGCAAGTCTCCGTGCTGTCCAAAAGACCCATGAAGAGAGAGATGGGAGAAGCATGCAGCCCTGGGCACTAGCCGTTAAGATCCATTCCCAGATCCAACGGCTGTGATCCACTAGCCGTTGCGCGCTCTCTCGCTCTCTTTGGATCCTCGGCCTTCTGCGGACATAAATTTGTTATTCTTGCCCTTGTTCCCCTGCTTCTCTGCAGATTTCTCTCTTCTTCTCCTCATTTTTCTTCTTGCCCTCTTGCACAGAGAGAGGCCCCTCAGAAAAGGATAGTCTCTGCAAGCTGAGGGGTTTCTTCTTCTCGTTCGATTTTTGAAGGTTTTGACCGGTTTTGTCGTTGGATTTTCTCGGATCTGCTGGTGGGCCGAAAAAGATGTGATCTCGGTTTTGAAATTTTTGGTGCAGCGAGAGGGGGGATGGAGAACGGCAGCGAGAATTGTAGGGGGATGATGAGATCGGCCGGCGTGTGAGGTAAATTTCGTGCATTTGGTGAATATTTTGGTGTTTTGGGTTCTGTTTTCTGAGATCGGTGATTGTTTGTCTGAATATCTTCCGATGGAGGGCGTGAAGTTTGGGATGGAGATGGGAACGGAAACCGGCAGGCACAGAGGGATGTCAAGAACATTGTGGGCGCGCAGCTGTATCCGTGTGCCATCAACAAGAGGTGAGATACGCCTGTTTTTGTTTCTCTTGGCGATTTTAGCTGGATCTTTGTGTCTTGTTGGATTGTTCATTTTGATGAAATTCTGATTGGAATTGTCTTTGTAGCAAGGTCGGTTGTTTGGAGGATAAGTTAAGACCCATTGTTAGATTTTCAAGTTGAGGTAAAATTCTATTGTAATATTATGTCATCAAACTTGACTGACAGCCATATCAACTGGGTTTGATTGGAGTAGGTGTTTATGGTACATTAGACAAATGTTAAGTATTGATCTGAAATTATCTGAGTCAATAGTTCAATTGAATGTATGGCAAAACTGTGTAGATTTGCTGATTCTTTTTTATCTGATTGGATATATAGAATGTGTTACTCTTGTTCACAGAAGTTACTTGAGATTGGCACAATCTTTTGAATATTGAACAGGTTGTGTTGGACTGACTACCAAGTAAAATCCAACTTACCATACTTGTATTATGTCTGCAATCCCTTGGTTTGGAAGATGTTCGAAAATCAATTTCCAGTTTCCAGAAAACAGTCTTTAGTGTTCACCATAGTTTATTTTATTGCTTTTTAGTGCATAGTATAATTATGTTAATTTTGGCTTGTATCTCGTTAATGCCGGTGGAACTTTTACTTCTAGACTCTCTAATGTTTTGTTATTTATCATTTTTTCCCTTTCTGAAGGCTTGGGACTTGCGATGCTCTTGGCACTCCTCTTTATATTCTTCCTGATTTTGTAGATTCAGATTTATGTTTTAATTAGCTCTTTAACTTTTTGATTTTGAGCATATGGATTTTGACTAGTCTTGCAAGCTTGTTTGTCTACTTTCTAGCATCTTCAGCGAAGTCATTTGCAATTTTTTTTCCACCGTTATTCTACTTCATCTTTTCTTGACAGTCTTAATTTGCCTGTTCAGGTTCTCATGCCACATGAACAGTTTGGGAAACAATTCCGTGAGAAATTGCAGCCCGAGCCCTATAATTGCATGCTCAGATCTACTTCTGTTCAAAATGTAATACCAGATCCGGATATACCTCATGGCGGTAAATCAAGTTGGTCAGAGTATGATTTGTACAATATAAATACTGATCACTCTACTTTGTATTGTTTCGGATCTAATTTTGTTATTTTTATTTCCGACCGAGAACTTTTCCTCTTGGAGCGAAGCCAAGGATTGGAGATGGGGATAGAGACACCGCTATCATGGGACTGTTGCAAAATTTGTCATTGGAAGGATTGGGTCCTCAATGGACGAGGCCTACGCCTCCAAGGCTTCCAGTTCTAGATGGAGCCGTCTGATGTTCACTCATTATTAGATAAATATGAATCTCATCCATGCATTGAGCTTATTCTGAGGCTCTTGCAGCTTGTGTGGCTCAATCCTGATAACACCCATGAGTTATTGTGGGATTATGGGATGTGTGCTGACAATAGTGGTGGAGTTGCATTTAGGGATTTGATAGCAAAAGCCTTGAAAGGCCCCCTTGCTCCTGCACAACAAGAGGTTTGTCAGTATTATGAACTTCAGAGCTGAAAAAGCGAATGTCATCTTGTGCAATGCACCTTGCTATAAGTTGCTAAGTTTGGTGTTTTTGGATGCTAGTTTGTTTTGTAAAAGAAATGAAACTCAGAAAGGAAAAATATTTGTTCTACCATTGATTGTGGGATGTGTGCTGACACTAATGGTGGAGTTGCATTCAGGGATTCAATAGCAAAAGCCTTGAAAGGCCCCCTTGCTCCTGCACAACAAGAGGTTTGTCAGTATTATGAACTTCTGAGCTGAAAAGGCGAATGTCATCTTGTGCATTGCACCTTGCTATAAGTTGCTGAGTTTGGTGTTTTTAGATGCTAGTTTGTTTTGTAAAAGAAATGAAACCGAGAAAGGAAACATATTTGTTCTACCATTCATTGTGGGATGTGTGCTGACACTAGTGGTGGAGCTGCATTCAGGGATTTGATAGCAAAAGCCTTGAAAGGCCCCCTTGCTCCTGCACAACAAGAGGTTTGTTAGTATTATGAACTTCTGAGCTGAAAAGGCGAATATCATCTTGTGCATTGCGCCTTGCTATATGTTGCTGAGTTTGGTGTTTTTGGATGCTAGTTTCTTTTGTAAAAGAAATGAAACTCAGAAAGGAAACATATTTGTTCTACCATTTGCTGGTACAGAAATTACAATGGCAGAACTCCTCTGCTTTGCTTTTAGTATTTCTTTAAAATAGTTGTGATCGCTTATTTTTTACTGCTTATTGTTATTTGGAAGTCCAGCATGGGCAAAACAGTTATATCCCTACTTCTTGCAGCAAGTCTTCATTCATTATGGGATGTGTGCTGACACTAGTGGTGGAGTTGCATTCAGGGATTTGATAGCAAAAGCCTTGAAAGGCCCCCTTGCTCCTGCACAACGAGAGGTTTGTCAGTATTATGAACTTCTGAGTTGAAAAAGCAAATGTCATCTTGTGCATTGCGCCTTGCTATAAGTTGCTGAGTTTGGTGTTCTTGGATGCTATTTTGTTTTGTAAAAGAAATGAAACTGAGAAAGCAAACATATTTGTTCTACCAGTTGCTTGTACAGAAAATATAATGGCAGAACTCCTGTGCTTTTCTTTTTCTATTTCTTTCAAATAGTTGTGAACGTTGATTTTTGAATGCTTATTGTTATTTGGAAGTCCAGCTTGGGCAAAATAGTTATATCCCTGCTTCTTGCAGCAAGTCTTCATTCATTATGGGATGTGTGCTAACACTAGTGGTGGAGTTGCATTCAGGGATTTGATAGCAAAAGCCTTGAGAGGCCCCCTTGCTCCTGCACAACAAGAGGTTTGTCAGTATTATGAACTTCTGAGCTGAAAAGGCGAATGTCATCTTGTGCATTGCGCCTTGCTATATGTTGCTGAGTTTGGTGTTTTTGGATGCTAGTTTCTTTTGTAAAAGAAATGAAACTCAGAAAGGAAACATATTTGTTCTACCATTTGCTTGTACAGAAATTACAATGGCAGAACTCCTCTGCTTTGCTTTTACTATTTCTTTCAAATAGTTGTGGTCGCTGATTTTTGACTGCTTATTGTTATTTGGAAGTCTAGCACGGGCAAAACACTTATATCCCTGCTTCTTGCAGCAAGTCTTCATTCATTATGGGATGTGTGCTGACACTAGTGGTGGAGCTGCATTCAGGGATTTGATAGCAAAAGCCTTGAAAGGCCCCCTTGCTCCTGCACAACAAGAGGTTTGTCAGTATTATGAACTTCTGAGCTGAAAAAGCAAATGTCATCTTGTGCATTGCACCTTGCTATAAGTTGCTGAGTTTGGTGTTTTTGGATGCTAGTTTGTTTTGTGAAAGAAATGAAACTGAGAAAGAAAACATATTTGTTCTACCATTGATTCTAGGATGTGTGCTGACACTAGTGGTGGAGCTGCATTCAGGGATTTGATAGCAAAAGACTTGAAGGGCCCCCTTGCTTCTGCACAATAAGAGGTTTGTCAGTATTATGAACTTCTGAGCTGAGAAATCGAATGTCAACTTTGCATTGCGCCTTGCTATAAGTTGCTGAGTTTGGTTTTTTGGGATGCTAGTTTGTTTTGTAAAAGAAATGAAACTGAGAAAGGAAGCGTATTTTTTCTACCATTTGCTTGTACAAAAAATACAATGGCAGAACTCCTGTTCTTTGCTTTTACTATTTCTTTCAAATAGTTGTGATCGCTGATTTTTGACTGCTTATTGTTATTTGGAAGTCCAGCATGGGCAAAACAGTTATATCCCTGCTTCTTGCAATAAGTCTTCATTCATTATGGGATGTGTGCTGACACTAGTGGTGGAGCTGCATTCAGGGATTTGATAGCAAAAGCCTCGAAAGGCCCCCTTGCTCCTGCACAACAAGAGGTTTGTCAGTATTATGAACTTCTGAGCTGAAAAGGCGAATGTCATCTTGTGCATTGCACCTTGCTATATGTTGCTGAGTTTGGTGTTTTTGATGCTGGTTTGTTTTGTAAAAGAAATGAAACTCAGAAAGGAAACATATTTGTTCTACCATTTGCTTGTATAGAAATTACAATGGCAGAACTCCTATGCTTTGCTTTTACTATTTCTTTCAAATAGTTGTGATCGCTGATTTTTGACTGCTTATTGTTATTTGGAAGTCCAGCATGGGCAAAATAGTTATATCCCTTCTTCTTGCAGCAAGTCTTCATTCATTATGGGATGTGTGCTGACACTAGTGGTGGAGCTGCATTCAGGGATTTGATAGCAGAAGCCTTGAAAGGCCCCCTTTCTCCTGCACAACAAGAGGTTTGTCAGTATTATGAACTTCTGAGCTGAAAAAGCAAATGTCATCTTGTGCATTGCACGTTGCTATAAGTTGCTGAGTTTGGTGTTTTTGGATGCTAGTTTGTTTTGTGAAAGAAATGAAACTGAGAAAGGAAACATATTTGTTGTACCATTGATTGTGGGATGTGTACTGACACTAGTGGTGGAGCTACATTCAGGGATTTGATAGCAAAAGACTTGAAGGGCCCCCTTGCTCCTGCACAATAAGAGGTTTGTCAGTATTATGAACTTCTGAGCTGAGAAATCGAATGTCATCTTGTGCATTGCGCCTTGCTATAAGTTGCTAAGTTTGGTTTTTTTGGATGCTAGTTTGTTTTGTAAAAGAAATGAAACTGAGAAAGGAAACATATTTGTTCTGCCATTTCCTTGTATAGAAAATACAATGGTAGAACTCCTGTGCTTTTCTTTTACTATTTCTTTCAAATAGTTGTGATTGCTGATTTTTGACTGCTTATTGTCATTTGGAAGTCCAGCATCTTGATTATGGGATGTGTGCTGACACTAGTGGTGGAGCTGCATTCAGGGATTTGATAGCAAAAGCCATGAAAGCCCCCATTGCTCCTGTACAAGAAGAGGTTTGTCAGTATTATGAACTTCTGAGCTGAAAAAAGCAAATGTCATCTTGTGCATTGCACCTTGCTATAAGTTGTTGAGTTTGGTGTTTTTGGATGCTAGTTTGTTTTGTAAAAGAAATGAAACTGAGAAAGGAAACATATTTGTTCTGCCATTTGCTTGTAGAGAAAATACAATGGTAGAACTCTTGTGCTTTGCTTTTACTATTTCTTTCAAGTAGTTGTGATCACTGATTTCTAACTGCTTATTGTTATTTGGAAGTCCAGCTTCTTGATTATGGGATGTGTGCTGACACTAGTGGTGGAGTTGCATTCAGGGATTTGATAGCAAAAGCCTTGAGAGGCCCCCTTGCTCCCACAACAAGATGTTTGTTAGTATTATGAACTTCTAAGCTGAAAAGGCGAATGTCATCTTGTGCATTGCACCTTGCTATATGTTGCTGAGTTTGGTGTTTTTGGATGCTAGTTTGTTTTGTAAAAGAAATGAAACTGAGAAAGGAAATGTATTTGTTCTACCATTTGCTTGTACAGAAATTACAATGGCAGAACTCCTGTGCTTTTCTTTTACTATTTCTTTCAAATAGTTGTGATCACTGATTTTTGACTGCTTATTGTTATTTGGAAGTCCAACATGGGCAAAACAGTTATATCCCTGCTTCTTGCAGCAAGTCTTCATTCATTATGGGATGTGTGCTGACACTAGTGGTGGAGCTGCATTCAGGGATTTGATAGCAAAAGCCTTGAAAGGCCCCCTTGCTCCTGCACAACAAGAGGTTTGTCAGTATTATGAACTTCTGAGTTGAAAAAGCAAATGTCATCTTGTGCATTGCACCTTGTTATAAGTTGCTGAGTTTGGTGTTTTTGGATGCTAGTTTGCTTTGTAAAAGAAATGAAAATGAGAAAGGAAACGTATTTGTTCTACCATTTGCTTGTACAGAAAATCCAATGGAGGAAGTCATGTGCTTTGCTTGTACTATTTCTTTGAAATAGTTGTTATCGCTGATTTTTGACTGCTTATTGTTATTTGGAAGTCCAGCATGGGCGAAAGAGTTATATCCTTGCTTCTTGCAGCAAGTCGTCATGGAACTAGCTAAAGATCCAAAGCTTGTTTATCATTGTGGGCTCAATCCAAGAAAGCTACCGGTATGTTATCTTTTTGTTCATAATCATCTATTGGGATCTGGTCATTTAGTGTTCTCACAAATGTGCCTCCTTGGAAAGCCAATTTTGTCTATGGTGGTCGCTGATGTATTTCAGTTTCATCTTTCTTGATTGCCCCTCAATGATGAACTAGCCACTTGTAACTTGTCATCTATAACTGCAATCTCCTTTTAGTCATCCCTCGGCGATGAGCAAGTCCATTACATCTTGTCTTCTATCTATGATTAGAATCTTTCAGTAGCACAACTTCTATTGCTTTATCTGATTGTTATGGATGGATCATCTCTTGTTGATATTATATTCTTCGATAATTTCTGTGAAAGTTTTTTAAAAGAATCTTCCTTTGCATGATAAAAAAAGATCTCTCTTTTCATGATCTTTCATGATAAATGAATGAATAAACTGATCATCAACATTTAAAAGTAATTCAGACTCCTTGAGTCACAGGCATCGCAGTGAATGCAACAAAGCATGTAGCTAGAGAGGAATGTATGCAGTTCTACTAATGAATTGAGCATATTAAAATTTTGCTGCTAGTTTACTATGATGGTGGTAGTACCCTATTTTTTTCCCCATTTGGGTGGGGCGAGGAGGGAGGGACGGCGGGAGGGATGGAAGGGGGAGTGGGAGGGAGAGGGAGCGAGAGAGGGATGGAGGGAGCGGGAGCGGGAGGGAGGTATTGGGGGAGGGAGTAGGAGTGGAAGTGGGAGAGGGAGAGGGAGGGAGTGCGAGAGGGGGAGATGGAGGGAGGGAGCGGGAGGGAGCGAGAGGGGGAGCAGGAGGGAGGGGGACGGCACAAGAGTGGGAGTTAGGAGGGAGTGGGCAGCCGAGGGGGCGAGGGCGGGAGTGGGAGGGCCGGGGGGGGGGCGGTGGGGGTGGGCGAGAGAGGGAGACGGCAGGGAGGGAGAGGAGGCCAACAGGGCGGGCAAGGGGGGAGGGCGGGATAAGGGGGGGGGTAGAGACCGAGGTGCGGCATAGAGGAAGGAGAGGGAGGTGAACGGTGCAGGCGGGAGGGAAGGAGGGAGAAGAGATGATGCGGGCGCGTGTAGGGAGGGAGGGTGGGGGAGCGGGAGAGAAAGGTGGAAGAGGGAGGGAGCGCGAGGAGGGAGTGGGAGAGGGAGGGAGCGGGAGGGAGAGGAAGGAAGCAGGAGCTGGAGGGAGGGATGGACGGAGGGGGAGGGAGAGGGAGTGGGAGAGAAGGAAGT